>JZKD02S1961977.1:479697-505149 GCA_000966675.3 Picea glauca
TATTATAATTCAAAGTGAATACAAAATAAATTATTTCAATAATAAAGTTAATGGAGAAATTAGAAGTGGGTTAACCCTAAAATAAGGAAAGTGGGGCCAAGTGACCTAGAAGATGGCTTTAAGGAAGCTACCTGGAGAGTATAAATAAGAGGAAAGGCTCTCTCATTTTCATCACACTTGAGAATATTGAATATCTATAGGTGTATGAGGTAACCAAGGATATCTAAGCTGAAATTATGAGGGAAGGGGAAGAAAAGAAGGCCGAAATGCAAGGAAGGATAAATTCTTTTGATGGTGCTTTCTAAGGTATGTTATTTACAGGTCATCTCACCATTTTCGCTATAAAATTTTTATATAATGATTTAGACCCTAAAATTGCTATGAAATTGATAAAACATATCCAAGTATCTATGGTAAAAAATTCATCTTGTGGGTCATTGTATTTTTGGAGTTACACTCCGTGGAAAATAGGGTTTGTGGCTAGTCCTGAAACTAGTCAAAAACAGGTCTTTCGGGTAAAAACGTCATAACATATTCATAACAGATCCAAATTTAGTGAAAAAAAATTTCTTGGTTAGGGTACCATATTTAGTATTATGTATAACATTTTCAGATCAATTGAATAAATATTCTGTGCGGGGCACGGTCTACAAGGTCTCTCTCTAGAATAAGCTAGAATTCAACAAGGTATGCCATTTTTTCTATAAATCCTTTTCTGAGAGGTTCCAAGTAGTGACACCTAGAGGAATTCTATAAACCACACTGAAGAACATTACATATCAGTTTCAGATCTTTATACATTACAGGGACAAAGTTATGATTACTTCAAGTTAGGGTTGTTGACTAATCCAAAACTAGGCATGTGAGACTAAAGAAAAGTTTGATGAAAATGCTAGTCTCTTGTTGTTGAAGTTAAGGAAGGTTTGCAAGAATGTGATCATATACACCAAGTCTATTACAGAGATACAAATCATATTTGGATGATGAAATTAATGAGGTCTTTTGGTTGAGGTACATGTTGAGTACATGGTTGAGAAAAGTAGTTGATGAGTTGGCACATACATGAGGTGTATAGTTGATGATGTTGGTACATATTGATGACTAATAGTTGATGTGTAGTTGAAAAATTATTGGTACATACTTGGTACATCGTTGGATGCACTTTTTTATGGTACAAGTTGATTACAGGTTATTTGGTACAGGTTGGTGCATGGTTGATGCACTTGTTTCTAGTACAGGTTGATTCCAGGTTGAGGTACAGGTTGATGCATGGTTCAGATTTATTGGTACAGGTTTAAAGCAGTATATCTCATAGTGATAGGTTGAAAATGGTTCCATCATTCTACTTCTACTTCAGGGTGGCAGGACAGGGCAAGGACAGGTGGTTGTATCCACCTTCCAGTTGTAGCCAGAGAACATAGGGGGTTGTAGCTTCCTTCTGGTTGTAGCCAGAGAATTAGTGAGTTGGAGATTCCCTCAAGTTGTAGCTTGAGAAACTAGGGGGTTGGATCCTCCTTCCATTTTCAGTTGGAAAACAAAGGAAGTTGGTGCTTCCAATGAAAGTAATTCTTCAAGACATATAAGAAAAAACATTCTGTGGTTTTCTCTCGATTTGGGTTTCCATGTAAAACACTAGTGTACTGTGTATGTGTATGTTTGTTCATTTGTTCATTGCTTATTTACTCTGTAGTTATTGGATGATAATGCTTCATTGATATAACACTTGGATTATATGGTTAAAAAGTATTAAATTTCTCTATTACTAATTCACCCCCCTTCTCAATAATCCAACATGTCCTCTGCGTGACAACATCCGATGCGTAGTGAAATCCTTTGTGTAGAGAGAAACAAATTTTTCATCGCGTAGTTTCAAATGGAAATGAAAATAATAGATGATAAAGCTTCCTTTTGAAACCAACCCTTGGAGATGTTAGGTGATTCCAAGAATAAAAAAATTATTGGTGCTAACAAGAATGACTTTGAAAACTACTGACAAACCTGTAACCTTATCTATGAAAATCATGGTGCTAATAATTGGCTCCAATGGGGATGTTATCCTCCCTATGAGGTAGAAAGTGCCTTATCCATTGGGGTGTTCCCAAGCCATTTACTGTGATCTACAACTTGTAATTTGTTTCGCCACCAACTTATTCTACAACTGAACTAAACCCAAACTAAAAATACAAATTAAAAAATGTTGAAAGAAATGGTCGCCATGTTGAGCTTATTCACACCTACCTACCCTAATTGTTGAAAAAACTGCCAATCAAGTGAAATCAAAATGCCAATGCAACCATGCGAGAACTTTATCTGTTGTTTTCTTTCTTTTCACATGCTTGCTCCAAATCTTGTTTACTTATAATTCATTCAAAAATTTACCTATAAATTGAAATCTCAAAAAATTAAAAACATCGGGATTGTTTACTACCTCCAACAAAACAACAAATGGATCCTCCAAAACATGCATAAAACAACAATCATGTTTCACCCCTTCCACTGCATCCTTGTTTTCATGTAATTCAACATGTTGATTGCCCCAAAGAGGTTGAAAAATCTGTTGAGACTGCTGGAAATAACAATCTTCTTAATCAAAAGATAGTGCTAGATGAAATGAAACCTCTGGCGGAAAGAAATCCATATCTAACACTGACATTGATTGACCATCATATTTATTTCCAAGCTGGTAGTTGATGACAGGCTGCAAATCTGAACTGAAATAACCTTCCCTATAATAAAAAACACGGTCATTAAATGTATGAGAAGGTTGTTGGTCCTCTTCATTGATAACAATTTTCTCATGTAAAATAGTGTCACTGTGAATGCAGTCAGAATTCCCTGCTTCCTCTATTATCTCATGATTTACTTTCAAAAATTATGGAAGAAAAACATAATGGAAGATAATTTTCATTGGAAAGTCATTGCTTTCTTCATATTCAACATCATGCCTGGAGGATTTATGATTTGAAACATTATAAACATTTTTCTTCAGCAATTTGAAAGAAGCAAAACAAAATGGAAAAGTTATTTCACCAGATTCAATACTTTCCTCATGTTCTTCATCGTTGTTACAATTGAAACATGTAGGTTGACTTCTTTCCTTAAACTTTTTAAAATAAACACTTCCTGATGGAGAACATGCAGTTGGCTTCTCTGAAAAATCAATCTCATAATTATCATTATATTCATCATATTTGGGCAAGTCATCTACATCTGCAATTCCATCCACAAGGAAAAATGTTGGTACATCAACTTGCTCTTCAGTAGGTTGATCCTTATCTTCTGCAACAATGTCATTATTGAAAACTTCAAAAAAATGCACGAAACAATCAATTTTTTGCTCATGTTGAAAAAGATCGGGATGTAAATCAGCTTCTTGTTTATGTAGAATCTCATGTTCTTCTGCTACATCATCATTCTCTGTATATGAAACACTCTTTAAATTCTGATTTTGTGGCCTCTAACATGCTTGAAGATTGTCTTCCAATTCTTGAGAATTATTGAACATCTGCTACAAAGACATAGACTTCCTCTCCATCAGAAGAAGAGATAAATCCGATTGAAAGGTTGTTACATAATGGAGCATGGAAACAACTTTAGGGGGTTGGAATTATTTAGGTAGTTTATAATAAAGACTAGCAAACCTCCTATTGAAATTTGAGATGGTTTCATATTTCATTCTTCTCATGGCATAAATTATGAAAGGAGTAGATTCCATGACTTTATCTCGCCCCAAAATATATGGAAATATTCCCTCAATTCATCCCACGAGCTAATCGACAGAGGTTGCAAATGTATGAACCATGCTTTCACATCTCCTTGTAAGGATTGAGAAAAGGACCTCATAGACACATCATCATGTTCAATCTCAAAAAGGTCTATAAAATGCTCACATACCTGAATATGTTTTTTAGCTAAATGTCCATCAAGATTTCCATCGAACCTAGGAAGGTACTTATAATGTTTCAGAGGAAATTCATGAAGGATGGGGGGGAATTTAAGAGGATTGTATCTTTCTTGAATCTTGGAGGGTGTAGGATTAAGAACATAAAGTACAAGCTCGACTTTGTTTTCATTAAGCTCACAACAATGGTCATGAACATGATATGGTTCAAAGGAAGGAGCTTGGTGAATATCGGTTATACAAGAAGGAGGTATACCTACAGTTTGCAATGAAGGATAAACAAGGGTAGATCTTTGGGATTCATTTGGACATAGCAAGTGAATAAATATTCTTTTGAAAAACTCAGAAAAGGAAAAGAAGATATTGATAAAACAAAAAAGTACTTCCTAAACTAAATTTAAGCTCGAGTACCTGATTTTTCCATATTGCTCTTCTATATCTCTATCAACAGGTCTCATTCTCCATTGGAGTCTTTGAATCACATTTGAAGCTTCATTGGAGTCTCCATGAAAACTTTAGCTTTGGATTATTTTTCCAATGGAATCACCTTCAAACTGATTTTCTGATGTGTGGAGTTGCCAGAGCAGAAATACAACTAATATGTGCCTAAGTTTCTGCTGCTCTCAGACCTTAGAACTAAAACAATGTTGTTCTTCCCGAGGACAATAATAACAACCTCTCCCCGGCAATGGCACCAGAATGTTATCTCTCTGTAAACTTCATTCAGATGAGAAAACAAATGAAATAAGCAACCTACAAACCAAATTTGAGGCCCGAAATTATCCTTTCAGACCTGGAGAGGGCTCTCTCTGGAGACTTCATTTCTATACATGATATGGATTTGAACTATCGATTAGATGTAACACCTTTAGACAATAACTTTTGGTTCTATTAGTGAAAGAAAGAAAGACCTTGGGCTATGGAGTAGATTTATGAAAGCAATAGAAAGAAATGACTTAGTAATTGAACTCTAGAGGATAAAGTATAAATGAACAACAGTCTTTCATTTAAAAATAGTTGTGTGTGGTGAGAGAAAAACACATGAAGCAAATCAGAGCACCACTGGGGATGAATTCAAAGTTCACTTAGCAGAAACATAGTTTGTCTAAATGCCATGAATCTAGATCATTGCACAGTGAATTCAAGATTCAAAATCACGTTCCGATTTAGACAAAAAATACAAATATAAATATAAATAACACAGGAAAGAACATAAGCAAAGAGAAAATACAATACATCAAACTGCCACTATTAGAATCTTTTCATCAAAGCTTCAGGACCTTTGCATTAAGTTTCAATTGGATGAAAAGCTACATTCAATAGTCAGTGTCTACACTGTTTTGCCAACCAACCCTTTTTACATGAAAATGATCCCCATATATAGAAAACTAATGTCACCCTTGGCTTCTAGGGTCGAACTCACCTCTCCTAAAATCATAGATCCAATTTCTTTGAAAGAGAATAATAACTTTAACGGATTTACTAAAAATAGAAAAACCGACTTTGCTAAATCATAATCTTAACCGAAATATTCTTTACAATCATTTATAATGGTCAAAATTCTACCATATGTTTGTGATAAGTCATCATATTCATTTCTGGACACTCTGTCACCCCTGCACAGCAAGTTTGCTACGCAACAGTAACCTACAGCAAAAACACAACGGATTGTCCAACAAACTGGGAAAATAGGCATTAAAGATGACATCATATCTCATGAATAAAAAACTATTTTTCAAAAATGAGTGTTGGCCCTTGACCAAGTTTTGAAGAATACTTGGTCATATTTGACCACTTTTGGGACTGTGACAGCTTGCCAAGGAAGGAGCACAACGTGAAGTATAAATTAAGGAAGCAAGACCTATTTTTGGGTCCATTTTAGGGTTTTGGGTTGATGTAACGGGAAAGGGATGTCGGCCCGTGGGTTTACCCACACTTAGGCCCATTTTGTAATCTATAAATAGGCAATGCAAATAGGGGAGAAGGAGGATGATAGTAATGTAGTACATATATGTGATGTATAGCTGAAATCTTAGTGCTAGTAATTGGATCTATGTGATCGGATGTATCTTAGAGTGCTCTATGCATGAGATCGGAAAGCTAAGTGCAAGTTGTTGTAGTCCTGTGCTGAAGAGAAAGGAAGAAGAATCTAGCAAGCTGTGCAGATATTATGTCCTGTGCAAAGTAAGGGTCATTGAAGCTCTGTGTTGTAACTACTTGACCAAGATAATATAAAGAAGACTTTGTGGATGTAGCCCCAGGGTGGGGGTGAACCACGGTAACTATGTGTATAGTGCTTTGTGCTTCGCTCTAGTGTGTTTATCTCTTTCTCGGCTAAGTGTTTGATATGATTAAGTAGATCTAGTTATGATTTGTGCTGATGATATATGAATGAATGTTAGATCTAATATATAAGATTCTTAGTGCTTGATATGTTGAATCTAAACTACATTTCTATGGTTAAGTATTGAATCATCTTTAGTATAAGTATTCATTGTGATGCTTTGTGCTATCTGCGAAGTACTAGACAGGTTAAATATTGATGAAGGATCTATGCTAAGAGCCCTGCAAAAGATATAATCACAGATCAGTGTCCCAGCTAAGGTTGCAGACATCTGAGTCCTGCAACCACCCCTGCCTCTACCTCGGGTAAGACTTCATCTACTTCGCAGGTGTTGCCGAAAGGGATGATAGTTAGGGTTTTGTTGGTGCACTCTTGAGCGTTGAACCCTGGGTCTGCCCCTGTGCCAAAAAATGGTTTCATTGTTGGGACAGGAACTGTGATTGCTAGGAACAAAAGAAGAAAAATATTTGTGCAAACTAAGCTCTGTGTGTAGATCTGTTGCCCTAGAGCGCAGTATTCTACTTGACCTACAAAGCTTTGTGTAGAGAAAAAGAGGTCAGATCTGAAAGGAAAAGGTCAGATCTACATAAAAAGAGGTCAGATCTGAAGGGGAAGGGTTAGATCTTCAAGAAAGAGGTTGATACAAGAGAAAAAAAGCGATATCTAAACGCTCTATGCTTTAAGAAAAGTAAAAGTGGAAAATTTCTAAAGGAAAAAGGTCAGATCTACAGAAAAGAGGTAAGATTTGTCATCTCTATGCTATGATAACGGTAAGAATAGTCAAAAGCTTTTAGATTTGAAATCTTTATGCTCTGTAGAAGTAAGATAAGTGAAATTTTTTGTTTCTAAAGCATGGATCTAGGTATGTTTGATAGATTATGTCCTAGCTTCAAAACTAGGGAATTAATAGATAAAAGAAAGTTTGATATGAATAGATCTGATAAGTATAGTGATAGAGATGTTATACCTATGCATTGAAATAATGTCTGGACTAACAAGTGGATGCATGATCCTAGAAAGAGTTTTTTGCAAGCTAGCCACCATGATCCTGGTGCGTAGTACAGAAGGAGTTGGGGATCATCTAAACGAAAGAGAGGATTAACCCTCTATTATAGTTGCAGAAGACCGAGACATATTGCTAAGGAATGCCCTGGGAGAAGACCTAGTTGCCTCTGTTGTAAGGCCATGGACCATGAAGTACTGGATTTCCCTAGAATGATTGCTAGGCTTGAGAAGATGAATATGGAGCAAGAAAACCCTAAAGGAGATCAAGAGACCAATATTATAGAAGAAACCCAGAAAGAATCAGAAAAGATATTGCTATAGATGAAAGATACCTTGAATGACCACCGACATGTTAGGCTCTCAGAGATCTTCAAAGAAAAGGAGCAAATCAAAGCAAGAATAGGGGACTTTGACATTGACTGTACTCTTTATGAAGAAACACAAGTTAAAATTATGTCAGAAAGAAGTTGGGAAGCTATAGGAAAGCCTGCCATGATCCCTTCCCTAGGAGGAACACGTTTTTTTAGAGGAAAGCTAGTAAACCTATGTGGAAGGCTCACTCGAATACCTATGATTGTCAATGGAACTTCGACGGAGAAAGACTTTGATATCATTAAATTTGTTGAATACAATGCCCTGTTTACCATGCTCATAGGAAAATCTTGGATTGATAGAGAACAAGCCAGATGAAAAGAAGAAGAAAAAGTTTTGGAACATGAGAAGAAAGAGTTAAAAGACTTTATGACCATAAGGGTTGTGCACTTAATTGAAGAACATAAGAGCATATCACAGATATTTAATAGTAGCAACTACGATGTCAAAGCTAAGAGAACAGTTGAGGATCCACAGAATATCAAGTTACCTATCTTTGATACAGAAGTAGTATTATCAAGGAACCCTAGGAAAGAATTTCAATAGCGCGAAGTAACTAAGACCACAGAAGATAAAAATCAGAATGGTAAAAGAATTACTGAGATGAATCTCACTGGGAAGAAGGCTAGGAAGTTAAGAAAGAAAAGGGATAATACTGTAAGGTTATAAGAGGTTCTAGAGGACACTTCGCAGCAAGAAGAATTGCAGAATTGGAGCTTCGCTGAGATATCAGAACAACGACATCGATTACTTTGCCATAATGAAGAAATATAGCCATTGGGACCAATATACCCATTCAACCGCCACTCCGAACAGATCGAAAAGCAGTTATGGGTTACCACTAGACCATTGGATAGCACTAGAATGGATAGAACAGAGTTAATGAAGGCCCCATGTCTGTTGCAAGCATATCGTTGTTGAGATTTCCTACTTAACCCATCACACCACGCACCGAGAATACTTTTTTCTAACTGATAATTTGAGCGTGAACCCTGAGATCATTGCCTTACTATTTACTGTAGTCTTTGAATTCCTTTTGCACCTGAGCCAGATGACCCAAGTTTGTATGTCAGACGAGCTCAATGTTGATGAGAAAATTGTTGAAGAATTTCTAATTGATTTAATGACTAAGAGAGTCATGTCAGAACATGAAATGTCTATAGGTGTATAGGCATCATCCTCGGGTGCACTGCTAGCTTTCTCCTCCATTGCTCAAGCAGGACCATCCCAACCGCCTTTGGAAAGATGATCTAAGCTCAAAAATGACTTCACCACTATGAAAATGATCCCAAGCATCTTGCCTAAATATATCCCACCACTAAGAGGAATAGTGAATCGATAAATTGTACACAAATATTTCGACTATGCTGTAGTCACTACATACCTCTCGAAAGGGGTGCACACAATTCATGTTGACCAAGAGAAGCTCACTGTGCTGAAATTTAGTGATTTCAACCTTGGAGATCACAAGGTATACAGTATGCTATCCCCACACAAGTACTTGACTATTACAAAAGGAAAGAATCCCAAGATTGTACCGCAACAATGGACTTATAACCTTGTGTAGTCAACCCTCAATGTGATGAAGATTCCACATTTTGGGAGGCATCAGGAAGTAAATGCATACATTAGACTTTTGTTGTCCTGCTACCATAGAGGATACCTATGGTTGGACCGCCACATCACTATGGATCTGATTCTTATCAATCGGATCACTAGACAAAGCATGCAGGGCCCTAACCCATAGGGATTTTACCCGAGAAAGACCGTAGATCACACCCTCGCTCAACGAATAAAAGAAACATATGGAGATCTAGAGAAAGACATGCGAGGTTACAAGGTAGCCTCCATTGAGAATGATGCAGTGTATTTTGGTTGCCAGCTGATCGTGGGAAAGTTAGTCCAAAAAAACAGACCTACACAGGTGACTGGATTTGTAGTTAACCTCGCAGGGAAGTGCACAGAGGGACTACAAATGAACTGGGAAAAATACCTTATAAATTAGCTAGAGCTTGACTATAGACAAGAGCATGACCAAGGGTATGAGTTCCCCTTTAGCTGGTTTCTCATACTCATTTCTTTCATCACTTGGGAACTGCCTAAGGGAGCCACTTTTCCAGAGATTGAACCCTTCGAACCACTGGCCGTGAATTTCTATACACTGTGGTACTCCAACAACATGAACAAACAGTGGCAATCTAATGTCGTCTTCCATGCTTACTACACTCAATTGAAGAGTTCCATTCAGTCTACACTGTGCATCACACCCAACACACTTCATAGGTTTAGACCTTTGATGAAATTCAGCGCAGATCGTCACTTCACCTACATCACAACACGTGAAGATGAGCACAAACAAAAACTCTAGTCATATTACAAGCTGACAGAAGATGACTTGGAGGATATTACCAAGGAATGTTCGATAGACCTCCTTGTTTCAATAGACCTCATAGATATGTCTGACGTAGATAGCCCTAAAGCTATGTTGAATACACCAGGACTGTGCAAGACTAAGAAGGATGTGGAAGTTCAATATATCCACAACACATCCACGAATACTGCTTCGCTCTCACTTGTGAAGGGAGATGATGACGAAGAACTAGAGGGTACAGAAGTTGAATAGATAAAAGGTGAGGTTACTCTGCCTAGGGATGAGGAAGATCCCTCCAAGAAAAGGAATATTACCCCACCAAAGCCCTCATCCCGAAAGAAATCTAAGACCACCCAGACCACGTTTAAAATTACCCTTACCCCAGATGATTTTGACCTCTTAATTACCGCATTGAATGATGTTTCACTAGAGTCCGCAAAAAATCAAGAAGCAAAGCAAGAGGAGTTATTCCATCGGATCACGAGCGTACTCAAAGAAGTGCAGCGGGCACTCTGGCCCAGCCAAGTAGTTTCCACGACACCCTTAACAATGGAAAAATCAGGAACATGCGATGAGCCCACACAGTTATGCCAGATCGTCGAAAAAGTTGAAGCTCAAGAAGACATAGCACAAGCCACCCAAGATTTGGTGCAAGAACAGAGCACACATGAAGAACAATAGAGGAAGGTATAATAGGAGAAAATTGCCTTACAAGAAAAGTGGGAGGAGGAAAAATCATAGTAATAGAAAAGCAAGGGCTAGTTGCTCATAGAGAAACTTGAAGTACAAGAAAGAGTTCACAAAGCACTGCACTCTATGATGATCATAGAAGTGAAGATGGAAGACTATCTCCCACAACAGGTGACCCAACTGGAAGAAGTAATCCATCGACTTCAATAGCGCATCACAGATCTAGATCTCTACACCATGCCTAAGACACCTCAAGAGATAAGAGATCTAAGAGAGGCCACTGCTCGAATCATAGTCAATCGATTAAAAAAAATTTCTTTGGAATATAGGCAGCTAAGCACTAGAAGCACCCACACTTATGAAACTCTCGCAGAGAATCTAGAATTGCAAACATTGGAGGCACAACTCCAAGAAGCAAAGAAACATGCAGATGTTCTACAAGCACAGCTGAATTCCATGACCCTAGTCGAAAGAATGAAGAGGTTCACAGAACAATGCACATCCCAACAACAAGTACACAAGATGCAAAGTAAAGTGATGAAAGTTTCTCAATGACTGCAACCACTCCAAGAGACAGCATGAGAACTGCTCATTGAACTTGAAAGCTAGGGAGCTAAACTCAAACAGGGTGTCATCACTATAGAACAGTGCCTGGAAGGACCGCTCAATGACACAGTAATCCAAGAATTTAAGGAATAAGAGGTTGTCACACTGCAACAAGTCGAAATAGATTGAGCCAAGATCGAGGCGTTTGAAGCGGAATTGGTTAGACCTGAGTGACTCAGGACGAGTCACAAGTGAGTGTTGGGGGCCTGTTGGCCCTTGACCAAGTTTTGAATAATACTTGGTCATATTTGACCACTTTTGGGACTGCGACAGCTTTCCAAGGAAGGTGTGCAACGCGAAGCAGAAATTAAGGAAGCAATACCTATTTTCGGGTCCATTTTAGGGTTTTGGGTTGATGTAACAGGAAAGGGATGTCAGCTCGTGGGTTTACCCATGCTTAGGCCCATTTTGTAATCTATGGAAATGTAAATAGGGGAGAAGGAGGATGATAGTAATGTAGTACATCTATGTGATGTATAGATGAAAGCTTAGTGCTAGTAACTAGATCTGTGTGATCAAATGTATCTTAGAGTGCTCTGTGCATGAGATCGGAAAGATAAGTCCAAGTTTTTGTAGTCTTGTGCTGAAGAGAAAGGAAGAAGGATCTAGCGAGCTACGCAGATATTCTGTCCTGTGTGAAGTAAGGGTCATTGAAGCTCTATCTTGTAACTAATTGACCAAGATACTATAAATAAGACTTTGTGGACATATCCCCAGGGTGCGGGTGAACCATGGTAACTGTGTGTATAGTTCTTTGTGCTTCACTCTAATGTGTTTATCTCTTTCTTGGCTAAGTGCTTGATATGATTAATTAGATCTAGTTATGCTTTGTGCTGATGATATATGAATGAATGTTAGATCTAATATATAATCGGCTTAATGCTTGATCTATTGAATCTAACCTATATTTATGTGGCTAAGTACTGAATCATCTTTAGTATAAGTATTCACTGCGATGCTCTGTGCTATCTGCGAAGTACCAGACGGGTTAAATATTGATGAAGGATCTATGCTAAGAGCCCTGTAAAAGATATAATTATAGATCAGTGTCCCAACTAAGGTTGTATACATCTGAGTCTTGCAACCACCCCTGCCTCTACCTCAGGTGAGACTTCATCTGCTTTGCAGGTGTTGCCGAAAGGGACGATATTTAGGGTTTTTTTGGTGTGCTCTTGAGCATTGAACCCTGGGTTTACCCCTGTGCCAACAATGAGAGAGGTTTTTTTAGGTAAGATCATTATAAAGAAAAACCTCTCTCGTTTTCTTGAAATTCATCTCCATATGGTCGGAATACATGTATCAAACACATGTCTCGGACATGAAATCATACAAAATGAAAAATAGGGCTCAAATATTCCTTCTAATCTGCCAAAATATGAAACAATTTTCAAATCTAAGAGAGGGTTTTGTTACTTGGTTTTTTCTCGACAAAAAAATCTCGGGGAGTTTCAAAATTCCTCTCCAGTTGATTAGAAATTGATCTTGAAGTTGACCACTAAACCAGTCATTTGCGCAGCGCAACAACATCCTATGCCCGACAACATCCTATGCGTGACAACATTCTATGTGCGACAACATTCTCTGCATGACAACATCCTCTATGCGACAACATCCTATGCGCGACAACATCCTCTGCATGACACCATACTCTACGTGACAACATCCTATGTGCAACAACATCCTCTACATGGCAACATCCTCTGCATGACAACATCCTATGCGCAACAACATCCTTTGCGCTCCAACATCCTCTATGCGAAAGCATCCTATGCATGAAAACATCCTCTGTGTGACATCATCCTCTATGTGACAACATCCTATGTGAAAAAACATCCTCTATGCCATGACATCTTCTGTGCGAAAAAATCTTCTACACGACAACATCTTTTTCACGACGATATCCTCTGCACGACGGTGTATTATGCATGAGAGCATCCGCTGCATGACAACAACCTTTGTGTGACGACATCTTATGCATGACAACATCCTATGTGTGACAACATCCTATGCACAGTGAAATCCTCTGTGCAAGGCACAATAAATTTTGCAGCACGCAGTTTCAAATGGAAATGGAAAGAATAGATGATAAAGTTTCCTTTTGAAACCGACCCTTGGAGATGTTAGGTGATGCCAAGCATAAAAACAATATTGGTTCTAACATGCATGACTTTTCAAACTGCTCACAAACCTCTAACCTTAGCTATGAAAATCATGGTGCTAACACAACCCACATACATACGCTACTTGATACATAGACAACTCACATACACTCTCAACCTGATCATTGACAGCCCACATTTACTCACAAAAGTTGAAAAAATTAAAAATTCTGCGCTCTTTGTTGGGGTTTATGGGGTATTTTGTGTTGCATAACCATTATTACCTCCTGTATCCCTTCTCAGGACCGAATAACCATCAAATGTCCATATAAAAATAGCCCTGGGGGGGTCATTTGAGATAAATTTGGAAGAAGCAAATAAACTTTTCAAAAATTTCTCCTTATTTCTCTTCGAGCTTATGCATCCAGTTTTGAGTATCCATCCTCAACAATTTCATTATCTCATCCTCTTTATGAAATCCATCAAACCCCTTAGTTTTGCATGCTGATTTTGAGGATTTGCTAGTGATTGTGGGATTAATGCACTTGGACTCTTATTGGAGGAACCCAGGAAGGGTTCGTAGAGCAGTGTTGACATTAAATATTCTGGTTCTAATCTTCCTTATATGTTATCAATAAAAGAGAGATTTCTTTTCCCAATTCATACGTGTATGTTCTTGTGAATAATTTTGAATGTTTACAACTTATTTCATGTTTATGTAAACAATGATTTCATATATGCTCTTGTAGATTTCTTTTTGTGTTGTTTCAGGTCATCTTTGGGAGGAGATCTGCAACTTAGGAGCAAGTAGTAGATAAGGGGAATATACTACGAACAAAAGGATACAAGGTGTCATTCTTCATATTTTTCATGTTTTCCTTGTTTAAAATCAATCATTAGGGTTTGTGAGATTGGTTAAGAATAGCTCATTTTCTATATTTTAAGGAGTCAACCCTTTGCCTAGCCATTACACCCCGACTAGGGGGATTTTTCCCCAAAGTACGTGGAGATAGTGACATCGGGTTTCAGTGATTCATTTTCCCTTATCTAGTTCCAAACCAAAGTATGATTTGGCATCCAACTTTGAGGCTTTCATATCATCTATTGTAACCTAGGTCTGCACCCTTGCCTCTCCTCTCTCTTTTCCCTATGCCTTCATCAATTCTTCCTTTTTTGGTTGGTTAAGTTAGTTTCCCATTACTAAGTGACCTAATTCTTATTTGTTTGAGTCTTTGCGTATTTATGTTTCTATTTTTATGGAAGGATTAAATACATGTTGTATTTGGTTTGGAATGATTATCATCACGTTTTCCATTGATTGAGCTCACAACAGGTCGACCAAGCCTTTTTATATGCATAGGAAATGCTTGTGGACAAAGGAAGCAAATCAAAGAAATCCATTTCAATCTTAGAATTAAATCTAAGTAGAAAGGTCAATCCTTCAAAGCTAGAGATCCAACAGTCGATGCAGATCAATGGATTCTGCGCATTCAAAGTCTCAAACTCACATGGTATTTAATAGGAATGAATCTGTGAC
This sequence comes from Picea glauca, assembly GCA_000966675.3. NCBI lineage: Eukaryota > Viridiplantae > Streptophyta > Pinopsida > Pinales > Pinaceae > Picea > Picea glauca. The sequence continues at coordinate 494,623 of JZKD02S1961977.1, forward strand.
TTCGACGCTCAGGCATTTGAACTTGCCATTCCTTCAAATTTTCTAAGCCGAAGAGTCGAACTCCTGAGAGCCTGCCACGTCAAATTGTCAAATTGTTGAAGCTGAAGAGTTGAACTCCTGAGAGCCTGCCACGTCACTTCGGGCCCGTACCACTCCTGGATATTTCAAAGAACCAACATTCATCTGAAGTGAACCTGGACCAGTCATCGGAAAGGACACATGGAAGAAGATCATCCCCCTTGGTGATTTTTCCTCCAAGAGATTTCAAAGAACAAACATTTGAAAATCCTGAAGCCCGAATGTCCGAAGTGAACCTTGACCATCCATCGGCAAGGAAATGTGGAAGAATATCATCCACTTCAGTGATTTTTCCTTCGGTGGATTTCAAAGCACAAATAGTCGAAACTCCCAAAGCCTAAACATCCGAAGTGAACCAAGACCATCCATCGAAAAGAACACACATAAGAAGATCATTCACTTTGGGGATTTTCCTCAGGAGATTTCCATCTTTCACATTCGAAATTATCGAAGAGACAAAGACCCAAAGTCCCAAAGTAAATATAGACCATCCATCAGAGGGGACACATGGCAGTAGATCATTCACTTCAAATATTTTCCTCCGGGATATTTTTCATGCTTCACATTTGAAACTCCCAAAACCTGGACTTCCGAAGAGAATCTGGACCATTCATCCATTAGGACACGCGGTGACAGATCATTTACTTCGGTGGTTTTCCTCCAGGAGATCTTCACGCTTAATATTTTGAAATTCTCAAAGTCCCAAACCCCGATGAGTTGGAGTCCTGAAGTGTCGAAGAATGTGGTAACCAGCAGTTGAGACACATGGCACACTCATGAGGTAGGACACATGTCATTCATCTTAGGTCATGTGGGTGTGTCAGACACCCATTTCCACATTACATGTGTCACCCTTCATTCCAAGACACCTCAGCAGTTGTGACATCATATGACATCGGGCCGCACGTCACTTCAATGATTTTCCTCTGGGAAATTTCCAAGCCTAACATTTGAAACTCCTGAAGCTCGGACTCCCGAAGTAAGCTCGGAGCGTTAATCTCAAATAAACCTGAACCATTGATCCTTGCAATAGGTGAATGTCAATTAGGTCTGAGATCATGATTAGATTGACAACTATAGTTCATTGTGGGGACGCAAAATGCATGTATGTTAATTTTCCAGGGCAGTCCCGCAATTTAAACTATTGTTTTGTTGGAAAGGTATGTGGTAGTTTATGGGGGATTGTAGGAACAAAGGCAGTGTGGACCGAAACCGACCTCAATGACTTCTGCAAACACATGCTTATGTGACACCACATCACATCCACCTCCCCTCCACTTCATCTACATCCACGTCGTCCACCTTCACACATCCTATTTTCCTATTGGATGCCCCGCCTCAACGTCTTCCTGTTCACGATCATCTCATCATAGAGAAATCAGGAAGTAGGGCCAATTACAAGAGAGACAAAGTACAACAGAGAGTTAAGTCTCAGTCACGGGCCGATGCAGATTAGTTCCAGAACACTTCAGTAGGATCTATGCATGAAACCATGTTATCTCCAGTAGCCTCCAACGGCTCACAGGCATGCCATCACTCAATGCAGAGCTCTTTTCTATCACCCCGTGGCCTATTTTTTTCCAATTCAGTTCCTCCAGTGCATGCATCAGTTCTATCTTAGAGACAATAATAGTTTTTATTTGATTTATTCCAGCATTGTCTTAGATTAGATACAAAAGTGGTCTTTTGTGTGTGATGAGAACCACTCTTGCTGATTAAGTTCATTGTCTTAGTCGAGTTAATAATTTGTTTTACGAACAGTTATCTAAAATTAGATCTCAGTCCCCTGGGGACGAGAACCTCTGCAACTCTGTTAAACAGTTAGTTTTTGGATATTGTAAAGGTCAGATTTTTGAGGAAAGAATAGCAATACAACAGACTAGTTGGACCCATATTATGCATGGATTAAATATCTCTAACTGGTGAACATACTCTTGATGACAATGTTTTGTTCAACTCTTCATGTGTTTTCATTATTTTAATGAATATAATTTTTTATTTGTTCAACGTACATTTCATTTCCTTTCAGCTATTGTATAACTTATTTTTACTGATATGCAACCTGTCAAACAACTAATGCTTTGGTAAAGATTTTTTTTCTGCAACCCATGGGAGTTATTTTTTTTTTTATACATGTTTGATGTCTTGAAATGATATTTTAAGTATCAAACTTCTTGCAACAGATTATTCATTGATTAGTTTGTTGTTTCCCTCTGTTTTCTATTATTTCACTGGTCTTTCATTAGTGTGCCATCAGCTAAGGAGGGCTCTCATTCATACCATTCTGCCAACTCCACCTTGCCTTTTTATTGATAGAATAACCCTCTGACCAACCAACAAAAAGTTAAAATAAGTAAGCACTATAAACTGATAGGTGGCCTAGCTTTTCCCTTTAGAAATCGGGTGCAGACCTTAGGACCAACATCTTCCGGCATCGTTGTCGGGGAACAGAGTAACGAAATATATTTCCTTGGGAGAATGACAATGATCAAATCTGATCTTTGATGGTGAACAAAGACCAGACACATTCAGACTACATATCATTCACCTGGTGACTCCATGGTTAAAGAATCCAGTGGCGACTCCACAGTTTTAAGAAGTCATAGTTTTAGATGGAAGCCATCTTAGCTCAGAGGTTTTATCCTTTAAATTTCTCTGTTGTTCCTGGTTTTTCAATTGTTGTTCCTACTATAGATGAGTGGGGTGATTTTTTGCACAAATTTAGAGAACATAGAGATGACAACCATGCTGAGCATTTTCTTGAGTTTAATGAACTCATGCATCAGTGGGGAATGCATAATGAGTATGTACTAATGAATGTGTTCATGTACTCATTATAGGGATATGCTCATGAGTGGTATCGATCCTTTCTCCCTACTAGAATCTCTTCCTTGGAATAGTTCCATGTTGCATTCAGTAATCATTGTAAAAGGTTTTTTCCAGCTGATTTACTTTTTGAGAACTGCTGTGAAGAATTTGAATATCATATTTGATAGTCACTTATTAGTTCTTGTAGTAGTGAAAGTAAAGGGGACATTTCCATTGAGGAAGTGGAGGAAGAATCGGTTACATACGAGTCTTATTCTGATCCTTTTATTCAAAAGGATGATGTTGGGAATTACATTAAGGATGAAATTGATGATAACAAGGCTTTGGATACATCTTGCATTATTATAGGTGACTCAGATAGTCATTTTTATGATACATCTGTTGTTCTGTGTTCTCATTAAGATTTGATTAACTGTGAGGAAAGTGATGTGGAAGGTCATGAACATGTTTTTCCCCTTCTTTCTAAAATTGTTGAGCAACAGGAAATCTATAAGTCTGAAGATGACATTTTGGAGCTAAAACAAGGACAAACCAACAATGTAGGAGACATACCCATTCATTTCAAACAACAAGATGAGTAGTATCAAGGGTGTTTTGCTACCCTTTATGGTTGTGAATCACATGACTTTCATGAGATGTTTCAATGAGGACAGGAGCAACTCAGTCTTGTTTGTAATGCAGATCTCACACAACAACAAATTTTTCCTCTCAACCAGTTGGAGGATTTTCATGAGTTTCAAGATCTAATAGCGAGATGGATGGATTATTATTTTTACAAAATACCAAAGGTTGAAAGTTTCACCATGATCATCATTTGAAACTGTAAGTACCAGACGCCTGCCAACTTTTTGTCGCGTTTGATATATCCTCTTTGGATTATTCTAAACAATGACCTACACATAGTTATGATTCTTAGTCAAATGTTTTCTTGGTTTCATTGGAAGTGGAATTACACATGATTGTGTTGGTTTTAGCTTAATAGAGTAGGTAGTAGGAGAATAAGCTCGTAGTTCTAGCATTTAATTTTTAGTTCGCAGATTGTTTTTCATTATGTTGGTTTTCAGTAGCTTGTTTGAATAAGAGACTCCATAGGAAAACAAAGGCACTGGGGTTTAGTTGCATTTTCAAGTTTTAGTAAAGATTCCATAGCCCAACGCAGGAACTGGGGTGTAGTCTCGGTTTTTTATTCAATAAAATGCATGGCCGAGGGACAATACTAAATACACAGGGGTGGAAGACAGAAATAGAAGTAAGAAATGGAAGGTAAGAGAAGTTATTTAATCTCAAGGAACTGATCTACAATTCTTAGCACCTCATAGGGATGAGATATCCCCAGCTCGAGACAATGTTGTAACCTAGGTCTACACCCCTGCCTCTTCTCTCTCTTTTCCCTATGCCTTCATCAATTCTTCCTCTTCTAGTGGGTTAAGTCAGTTTCCCATTACTGAGTGACCTGGTTCTTATTTTTTTGAGTCTTTGGGGATTTTTGTTTCTTTTTATCTAGAAGGATTAAATACATGTCGTATTTGGTTTGGAATGCTTGTCATCATGTTTTCCATTGATTGATCTCATAGCAGGTCGAACAAGAATTTTTATATGCACAGGAAACACTCGTGGACAAAGGCAAAAAATCAAAGTAGTCCATTTTAGGCTTAGAATTAAATCCAAGTAGACAGGTCAAGCCTTCAAAGATGGAGATCAAACAGTTGATGTAGATCAATGGATCCTGCACATTCAGAGTCTCAAACTTGCATGGGATTTAACAAGAATGACTCTGTGACTTTGACACTCGAGCGTCTAAAATTGCCATTCGTTCAAATATTCTTAAGTGTCGAATCCTCTGAAGTGTCGATACCTCTGAATTGCTGAAGAAACGAAACCTCCAAATTTTCGAAGACCTGAAGCCTCCGAAGAGCCGAAGAGTCGAAGTCCCAAGAGCCTGCCACATCACTCTGGTCTCATACCACTTCGAGAGATTTAAAAGCACCAACATTCAAAAATACCAAAGAACAAACGTCCAAAGTGAACCTAGACCATCCATCGGAAAGGAAACATGGAAGAATATCATCCACTTTGGCGATTTTTCCTCCAAGAGATTTCAAAGCACAAACATTCAAAAATTCCAAAGCCCTAACGTGCGAAGTGAACCTGGACCATCCATCGGCAAGGAAAGGTGGAAGAAGATCATCCACTTTTGAAATTTTTCCTCTGGGAGATTTCAAAGAACAATAATTTGAAACTCCCGAAGCCCAAAAGTCTGAAGTGAACCTAGACCATCCATCGACAAGAAGACGTGGAAGTAGATCATTCACTTCAGGGATTTTCCTCTGGGAGATTTTTAGGTTTCACATTTGAAAGTCCCAAAGAGACAAAGAACCGAAGTCCCAAAGTAAATATAGACCATCCATTAGAGGGGACACATGGAAGCAGATCATTCCCTTCAGATATTTTCCTCTGGGAGATTTTTCATGCTTCACATTTGAAACTCCTAAAACTCGAACTTATGAAGAGAATATCAACCGTTCATCCATCAGGACATGCGGAAACAGATCATTTACTTCGGCGGTTTTCCTCTAGGAGATATCCATGCTTAATTTTTTCAAATTCCTGAAGCCCGGTGAGCCAGAGTCCCGAAGTGTCGAAGCACATGGCAACCAACAGTTGAGACATGTGGCACACTCATGAGGTAGGACACGTGGCATTCATCTCAGATCATTTAGTTGTGTCAGTCGCCCATTTACACATGACATGTGTCACCTTTCATTTCAAGACACCTCAACAGTCATGACATCATACGACATCGGGCCACCATGTCACTTCGGCGATTTTCCTCCAGGAAATTTCCAAGCCTAACATTTGAAACTCCTGAAGCTAGGACTCCCGAAGTAAGCACAGACCGTTGATCTCAAATCAACCTGAACCATTGATACTTGAAATAGGTGAATGTCACTTATGTCTCAGATTGTGATCAGATCGAAAATAATAATTTTCTAGGGTGGTCCCGCAATTTAAACCATGGTTTTGTTGGAAAGGTATGTGACAGTTTGTGGGGGATTGTGGGCCCCAAGGAACTGTGGACCCAAACCTCCCTCAACGACTTCTTGCAATCACGTGCTTATGTGACACTGCATCACATCCACCTCCCCTCCACTTCATCTACATCCACAACATCCACCTTCATGCATCATGTTTTCCTATTGGACGCCCCACTTCCATGTCTTCCCGTTCACAATCAACTCATCACAAAGAAATCAATAAGTAGGGCCAGTTACAAGTGAGACAAAGTATGACAGAGAGTTAAGTCTCAGTCACGGGCCGATGCAGATTAGTTCCAGAACACTTCAGCAGGCTCTGTGCATGCAACCATGTTATCTCCAGTGGCCTCCAACAGCTCGCAAGCATGCCATCGCTCAATGCAGAGATCTTTTTTGTCACCCTGTGGCCTATTTTCTTCCAATTCAGTTCCTCTAGTGCATGCATCAGTTCTGTCTCAGAGACAGTAGTAGTTTTTATTTGATTTATTTCATCATTGTCTTAGATTAGATACAAGAGTGGTCTTGTGTGTGTGATAAGAACCACTCTTGTTAATTAAGTCTAGTGTCTTAGTCAAGTTAATAATTTGTTTTATGAATAGTTACCTAAAATTAGGTCTTAGTCCCCTGGGGACGAGAACCTCTGCAACTCTACTAAATAGTTAGTTTTTGGATATTGTAAAGGTCGGATTTTTAAGGAAAGAATAGAAACACAACAGACTGGTTGGACCCGTATTATGCATGGATTAAAAATCTCTACCTGGTGAACATACTCTTGATGACAGTGTTTCGTTCAGCTCTTCATGTGTTTTCATTCTTATCTTGAATACAAATTTTTATTTGTGAAACGCACATTTCATTTCCTTTCAGCTATTATATGACTTATTTTACTGATATGCAACATGTCAAACAACTAATTCTTTGGTGAAGATTTTTTTTCTGCAACTTGTGGGAGTTATTGTGTTTTGATACATGTTTGATGTCTTGAAATGATATTTTAAGTATCGAACTTCTTGCAGAAGATTATTCATTGAGTAGTTTGTTGTTTCCCTCTATTTTCTATTATTTCACTGGTCTTTCATTAGTGTTCCATCAGCCAAGGAGGGCCCTCATCCATACCGTTCTTCCAACCCCACCTTGCCTTTGTCTTGATATAATAACCCTCTGACCAACCAACAAAAAGTTAAAATAAGTAAGAATTCTAAATTGATAGGTGGCCTAGCATTTCCCTTTAGCAGTCAGGTGCAGACCTTAGGAACAACATCAGCCAAGAATGATTGTTTGGAGGGACATTTATGAGTGTTGTGCCAATGGATTTTTTTGAACTCACACCACTTTCCAATGTCCTTGTACCACTTCCCATTACCCTTATTTTCTTGTGTCTTGGAATAGTTGTCTTAAATATTGCCATTTATTCTTTGTCCTTTTCTCTGGGAGTTAGGACCACCTTTACCGTGCATCGACTATGATGTTTGCAGAACTGAAATCCTACTTATTCTTTTTCTTGAAATTTTTCTAGATCTTGAAATCATATCGATAAGTGGCTCCCAATGAGGAGATGTACATGAGATCCATATCTTTTTAGATGTACCTATGTAGGCCATTGTGGTACTTCATGACCATGTACCGCTATGAGTATTTAATATCCAACTTTGTGCACAATTTATGGGATATCTTGGTGTACTATGAAACTGTCTAGTCTCTCTCGTGACGTAGATTTGTCCATCTCATGTACCAGTCATCATAGTTTCCAACAGGGTAGTATTTCTCCTTGAGGGCATAAACAAAAGTTTCCCAAGTGAGTCCTAGGTCAAATGTTGCAGAGTCATCTTCAACATGTTGATGCGAGCAACTTCTTCTTCCCATGTGAAAGGTTGATAAGGAAGAAAACTAAAACATTTATGGGAAGGAATCACATTCTCTCCATCCTCTACATGTAAATTATGAACATATTGTACCTTATTAAGTTTTGTCCATGTAGAAAGAATTTGAAAAATATCATAAATAACCACCTACATAGCACAACCATAAAAATATCATGGTACAAATAATAATTAGTAGAGGTGATATAATGAAATGCCTCTCGGTAAACTAATCATTTTAAAAAGAAATATCCTTGAAGGGCATATTTTCTTCCATAGGCACCTTCAAGATTAATTTTGATTGTGAATCCAAAAGTACCACACAAGGAATTGTTTCACAATCAAAACCTTCCTTCACATTACTTTTATCTTTTGAGCAAGATGTAAATTATTGTGTTGAAAGTGTTATGCATTGTGTATTTATATATTCCTCTTTAGTTAACTTATCAACATTTTTTTTAATCTTCAAAAATGTTTAAATACATAGTATCTTAAAAAACATACACATTGTTAATAGATGGGAGAAAACCACAAAAAAAATTAGAATGAGAAAGCTCAAAGATTGAATTGATAAATATAGGAGCACCTTCTTGAATTTTCTCAGCTAAACTAATAGAAACTATTTCAATACCACAATCATGATTAACAAAGATTGATTCAATTTCTTTAATTTCTAAGGTAAGTGTCGTATTTTCAAGAACATTAGAGATATATTCATTTCTATGGAAATTTTCATCCTACATTTCCTTTGATGAAAAAGATAAAGTATAATAATGAGAGCCTGACATAACCATCAGTTGAATCCAAAATAACTCATTATCATAAAGAAGTGTTTCCCTCTTTTGTTCTTTCAAACTATTAGCACGGAGATTCACCCTCTAATTGCATAGAAGGTAAGCCCAGTACCCATCAGGTTTTATGTCACTATGAATGAGTTTTAAAGGGATCAAATGGGTAAGACTCAAGATAGTATCATTTTAACTCAAAAAACTAGACTAACATGCACAGACAATTGAGTTCTTGATCAACTTCAATTAGTAAGTTGTAGTAAAGGTGAGTAGCAGGAAGACTTTGGTGAGGAAAGTGTAGAGGTCTGCTATGGACATCAGTTCTTCAATCAACCTAAGGAGGAAAAAATTCAAACATAAGTTCCTCTTAGATTCAAAGTTTTAGGAAACTAAAGAACACTCTAATCAAACATACATCACAATATAGCTATAAAAATTCATGTGAATCCTTAAATCATGGATACTTCAGTATCAAAGGCAAGTAAGATGGAAATAAGATAACATATGTTGATCAAGAAGTCTCAAATCAAGTTACATAACAAGAGATCTAGTATGCTTCATCAAAATTTTACAATGCGGGAACCTTTCTTGACCATCCCCCCTTCACAAAATATCAAAAATACATACTTATACTCAGAACTGCCTAAAACCTATAGAGGCACGATCAAGTCAAATATTTCAAGGATTTACATCTAATATTGATTCAATTTCTTTAATTTCTAAGGTAAGTGTCAGGTTTTCAAGAACATGAGAGATATATTCATTTCTATGGAAAGTTTCCTCCTACATTTCCTTTGACAAAAAAGATAAAGTATAATAATGAGAACCTAACATAACCATCATTTGAATCCAAAATGACTCATTATCAGAGGGAATTGTTTCCTTCTTTTGTTCTTTCAAATTGTTAGCATTGAGAGTCGCCCTCTGATTTCATAGAAGGTAAGCCCAGTACCCATCAGATTTTATGTCACTATGAATGAGTTTTAAAGGGGTCAAATGGGTAAGACTCAAGATAGTATCATTTTAACTCAGAAAACTAGACTAACATGCACATGCAATTGAGGTCTTGATCAAATTCAATCAGTAAGTTGTAGTAAAGGTGAGTAGCAAGAAGACTTCGGTGAGGAAAGTGTAGAGGTATGCTATGGACATCAGTTCTTCAGGCAACCTAAGGAGGAAAAAATTCAAATATAAGTTCCTCTTAGATTCAAATTTTCAGGAAACTGAAGAACACTATAACAACACTGTAATCAAACATCCATCACAATAAATCTATAACAATCCATGTGAATACTTGAATCATGGATACTTTAGTATCAGAGGCAAGTAAGATGGAAATAAGATAACATATATTAATCAAGAAGTCTCAAATCAAGTTACATAACTAGAGATCCAGTATGCTTCATCAAAATTTTACAATGTGGGAGCCTTTCTCGACAATCCCCCCTTCACAAAATATCAAAAATACATACTTATACTCAGAACTGTCTAAAACCTCCAGAGGCATGATCAAGTCAAATATTTCAAGGATTTACATCTAAACCTTCTCTATAGATAGTGCATGCAGCCTTCTATCATACGCGAGCTTCAGATTAGTCAGTTTGTGTTTTCTCTGTCAGACTGCACATGCAGCTCTTTGTTAGACGCGATCTCAGGTCTGCCAGTCCTTTCTGGATTTCCATTTATGTGGTGAGATGAGGTTTCAACCACCTCCCTCACTTTCATTAACTACCTGCATCAAGATCAGGATGGGACTGAGTCAACCCGACACCTAGAAAACGTGATGGCCACTCTCTCATCTTTGCCACCTGTATTCTTGTTGGGCCTTTGCAGAGAAAACTCACAGGCGAACGTGGAGGAAGACGATGGCGAGTGGGTGAGGTGCTTGGTGCAAATTCGCAGGATGCAACGAGTGAGAAACAACCATGTGGAAGGATG
>JZKD02S1961977.1:505199-515496 GCA_000966675.3 Picea glauca
TTGCTGTGGAGGCGACACATTGTGGGGGACCTGTGCCAAAAAAAAACCAACTCATACCCCCCCATTAAAGTCATAAAGGTCGGGGCATTCAATATTGGATGTGGACCGTAGATCTGAGCATGCCATACTCATCCAATAAGATCTATGCGCTTCTTAGCACAACCTGCCAAGGTCGTCAAATCACCAAGAAAATTAGGATAAAAATATAAAGTGGGTCTCCCTAAGACCCCTTTCTTGCATTTTTCACCAAGGGGTTATTTCCTAAGGAAAAAACACCACTCTATCAAAAATCCTTGTGCTAACACAACCTCCATGGGCGATAAAGACCTCCCTGCGAGGCTCTAAGAACTCTAGTAATTTCAGTGCCTTATCTTAGGGCTATGGGGTCATTTATTAAAAAATTAAGAATAATGATATTTACAATGGCATGAAAAATCCACTCATGGCTCAAGCAAAGAACTTTTTCAGAAAATGCTCATTTATAGGGCCACCAAAAGCTTCAGCATCCTCCAAATTCTGCAACTTGTAATTATTATTTGAAAATACCTCAGAAGATTTGAAGGGTCCAATCCATAGGGCTTAGAATTTACCATGCTTTCCTTTGTCCTACTTGGGAACATCCCATTTGAGTACTAGATCTCCCAATTGGAAATCCTCTTTACTTACCTTCCTGTCAAAGGCCTGCTTGATCTTCTATTGATGGTCATGTTCTTTGTCCAGGATCTTCTCCCTAGTCTATTGCACTTCTACCAATTGTTGTATTCTTCTAATCATATCATCAGGTTCTCCTTGGTAGTCCTGGAATAATGTTTCCAAAGGAAAGGCAAGATGAGAAGGAAAAATGACCTCAATTCCATACACAAGCTGAAAAGGAGAGACACCAAGAGACCTCTTTGTTTTCACTCTATCAGGCCACAAAGAAAATTTGATCTTTGAATCCCATGCTTTCTTGTTTTCCTCTAACAATATTTTGATGATATTTATAAGGCTCTTATTAGAGGACTCTTCTAGTCCATTCCCTTGAGGGTAGTAGGGAGTAGAGTGAATCAATGCAATTCCAAACTATTCACAAAACTTGATCAATGATTTAGCCTTGAAAGATGTAGCATTATCAGTGACGATCATGTTCGAACAACCAAATATTTCCATAATATCCTCAAGAAAAACAATGATTACATTATGGGAAGTGTTGTTCCTGAGTTTATGTTTTAAGGCTATAAAACATATCGTCAAGGCATCCATAACTAATTTTAATAAAAAGATTTGGAAATAAGGAATCAAAGAAATATCAGAACAGATTCAGTTTCTCAACTGTCTCTATCTGCTTCCTGTTGCTCTTGGATGCTAATGTCTCACTCAATAGTAGCCCATGATTGTTCTAACTCAGACCTATTGGTCGTTGTTTGTAAAATAGTGTTAAATAAACTTAGAGCAATGATGGTTTGATCCTGAAGGCCCGATTCTACGTTAGGTTGTCTTCTACTAGGGACAGTCATGGATGATAAGGTTTACAAGGTTTATAAATGGGTTTTTAATAAATTGGTTACTTCAGATTTCCAGAGATGAGATCAATGAAAACAATTTTAAAATCTAAAACAGTAATGTAAGAACACATTCAAGGTCGTTTCCTGGTTTTGTAACAATTTTGAAATTGTAAACAATGAAACACAATATAGAGAAATATAAGGCTTTTATCAAGAAAGAATCTTATATTTCTATTGACGATGGTAAAAAAAACAAGGTTTCTAATAGAGTTAAATATTAAGGAACAGAAGGTTTTACAGGTCTTAAAATTACTAAAGTAATTTCAAAGGAAAGACTATATCACGTTCAACATCCAAACCAATCTGAAATAATAAACAACAATGTATATGAATTCAAATTGATTACTTGTTAGAAAAACATTTAACAGGAGAATTTAACAAAGCATGATAAACAGGGGAAGACACATAGTTACAAAATTGCAGGATCCAGAATCTCGTTTGCGATTTATATTCTGATGAACTTCAAAACTGAAATTACAAAAATGGTTATCTCCAAAATTTCTGAAGCCCTTTCTCAGCCTTATGAAACTATATTTATACATTTCTATCAAATTTTCTCGTTGGTAACTAACCAACTCCCTAGTATTACGGTTACATAAAGTAAGGTCAACCGTTTACAATTTCTTTCAAAATTCTAATAAATAAAAACATTTAAAAAGTTTTAAATTTGCATTGACGAACTTTCTTTCTCTACTTCAACGCATTGAACACATTTTCCCAAAAATTTTACTAAGATCCTGGGAGCCTCGGGTATCTCATTTGCTTCAAAAGAGAAAAATCTTCTCTGTAAATCTGGAAATCGACTTTCTATCATTTTCTCTCTGAATTTAACATTTTTCAACCTTAAACTTGAAGTTACCGTCCACTTATTGATTTCTGTAATGTTGACCAATTTAATATTTGAAATTTCTTCTTTCTTTTCTTCAAGCTCTTCTCTCAACTTCAGCTGATGCCTGGCAATGTTGACTTCACCTAATAACCCAGAACAACCATCTGTCCCGATATTTAATGAATATTTTTCAAAGAGATTGAAAATTCTTTGACAGTCTTCGTTAACTTCTTTTGTGATTCTTTTATATTCAACCAATTTTGATTCCCAGACTTTTATCATTATATCTCCTTTTATCTATTCAAAAATAGATAATTTCTGATTTTTTCCAATTTCATCTTTTAATGAGGAAGCCACTGCTTTCTGAAAAGTAGTCCTTGCTGCTTTCGCTTCTCTTTCTTTCTGGAACACCTTTTCCATGGACCTATTTGATTCCTAAAAATAGTTTTGGATTATTTCCAGATTACATAATACTTTTTGTTGTTCCTCTTCTATTTTTGCATATATCTCTGATGCTTGCGTCCTGAAATGTTCAATTTCAATTACCTGGTTAGCAATAGAAATAATCTTGTATTGCAAAAATTTATTTTCTTCTCCTAGCTTTTGAACCTGTTCTTCAGTGACCTGTATCATGTGTTTTGCCTCATACAAGTTTTTATTCAACTTTTGGATTTCTTGCATATCTTTGAGTCTAGCTTGTTCTAGACCCTTCTGTATTCCCCAGCCAATATTTCTTTCATTTTCCTTTAATCTGTCTTGCAACTGAATTATTTCTTGATCCTTCTGTTCAAGCATAGTTGTTAGGTTTCCCACAGAATATATATTAGCTGATGCTATAGCACCCATAGTTCCTGCTAATTCTGTAGCGAACTCTCCATCCTTGAGTTTCTTCCCATCAATGATAACTTTATGTCTTTTGATCGTTCCTTCTCCTCTTGTATGGATTTCTTGTTTCAATACTTCTCTTCGTTTTTTGCTGAAAAAATAATCAGATGGTGGGATTTCATCTCTTGAAATCAGCTCCAGATCACTGACGTATAGAAATCCTTCATGAGGGGTTCCGAAAGTTGACTGTAATGGATTCAAAGCTGTGATAGGACTCCCAACTTCTTTTGAAGCAGTTCCTCCAATATTTTCTGGAATATCATCAAGAATTATTGGACTTGTTTCCAGTCCTTTTCCTTTCTCTGTCCCTGGTTCTTTTATCTAAGAACCCTCTGTGTTTTGAGGAGGTATTTTAGAATCTTTCAAATTATCTTTGTCACTTGACTTATCCTGAGTATCAGTTTTAAAACCTGGAGGGGTTTCTTCTTGTTCTGGCAATGAAGTCGATATTTCACCTTGTAAAATGTTTGGTAGGCAGCTTCGCCTATGTCTTTGAAAAGATAAAAACCCATCCTGAAAGTTAGGTGGCAAGGCTTGTACTCTATTTTGCACTTCCTCATAAGATTTGACATCTTTGAAAATATCATCATAAACAGAAACTTCATGTTCATATGCTTTTAAATTACACTGTATGTAATGTCGACTAATTATTTGATAAGGGTTTTGTTTCGTGTGCTCGATGTCTACTAAATTAACTTCCTCCAATGACTCGGCCTCCGCCTTAGAATGACTTAAGTTTGATAAAGTAAATTTCCCGATATGAACAGGGAAAGATGGCCATGATTTTTTCTGAAGGGCTTTTAGTTCTAACCCAATACCTCCCTTGGCTAACTGACGAGCCACTTCTCTTCATACCAATCTATCTGGTAAGAACTTCGGGAGTGCATGAGGTAGAATGGAACAACCATAAACCCTAACATAGGAAAAAATTTCCTCAATAAACCTGCCGGCAACCGATTTGAGGCTTTCTATGACTGCGTCATAAATGCGAGGGGGTTCGTATCCAAAGAATATTTTGTGCAGAGGGATAATTACATAATGACAAACATCATAAAAAACATCTTTCGCATTTTCTTCCCAGAGATATGAGTGGTATTTATGAACAGGCTCTCGGCAAGAAACATTCCAACTCCAATTCATTAATGGAAAAGGAGTCATAAAAAAAATGGCATCCATAATAGATGCAGACATATAAAAAGACATTGGTTGTCCTTTTGACTTGGCTACTTTATAATTTACAACCTCTTGTGTGAGGTTATCTAACAAAATTTTATGCCAGTTAAAACTATGTCCTTCTGAAACTTCCTCTAGGAAGGGTGTCCAGTCTGCATGAAAGTGACGGGGATCTTTTCTCCCGAAAAGTCTACATAACATCATAGCTGCGTAAACAATATATTCATTTAAAGAGGCTGAAGCATAAATCCCATGAGCATCGGCCCTAAAATTTACTTTGGACCTCGCCCATCCTCTGATTATGTCGGGATATGTCTGGCCTGCCTCAACACATTCCTTTCTTTGAAACTTGGCTAAAAACTCAGAATTAAAGGTGTGTCTATAATTGGGCGAGAGTTTGTACATTACTTGAATGTGCTCAGGCCTGAATGAGTCGATGATAGCTCCTTGCTCGTTCATAATGCTTCTTTTCGGGATGTCCACCCTATCTAGAGCCCAGCAGATCATATCGGTATATGTCACAAACCTCGGACGTGCAACAACCTTATGAAGCTCAGACTCAGCAATGTCTCGGAGATGATTTTCTGAATCGGGGTCTGCATATTTAAGCTCATCCTCCATCTTTTCGAAAATTCCAGTCCATGATTTGACCGAGTGTACTTCGGATGCAGTAGTATCGGAGGTAATATCACCTTCTGGTTGGTCTTCATTTTTCTTCGGCACTTTTTTGGGTGCCATAGCTCTACGTTTAACTTGAAAACCTGTCATAGAGAGTGGATGAAAAACTTAGATTTGCAAAGAAAATACAGACGTTCGATCATTTAATTTGAATATATCTTACGTATAGTGAGAATCGTACATCTGTCACAAAATAAAAGCTCGTAAATGAAGAAAAGATTTTCGGAGATATGCATTCAATGTTCATACTTAGGCTTTCTCGTCATTTTCAAATATAAAGAGAAACATACTAAATCAGAACACGAAGCATTAATGAACATTCAAAGAAAAATTAATTTTAAAACTATTAAGAAAATGGATTTATTAGTGTTAATTTTGAGTTAAAATTTGAAAACATGGTTTTCGGGGTTTCGTCAGTCTTGATGTCAAAAAATATGTCATTGAAGAAACCCGATTGCCGAAATCCTGATGTATTAATTAAAATTAAAACGTTTTTAATATGTTGATTAATTGAGATTCGATATTTTCAGGATTTCGTTAATCGGAAAATCGGAAGTCGAGATTTCGGGAAATCTGATGACATGAGTCGTGTTCTCATGGAATCGCGAATCCCGAAATCGTGAAATGGTGATGACCCGCTTCTTTAAAACATGATTTAACTTATCTTAATCAACTCAGTAATCAAGATTAAGGCCAAAAAAGATATAGTTTATTTCAAATGTGAATTATGAGTCAGGATTTTGGTGATCGGGATTTCAGGAAATAGGATGACAAGAAACATGCTTCTCATAGAACCGCGAATCCCGAAATCACGATGTAATTATTTAACTCTTAATCATTCTTAGCAGAGATTAGATTAATTCATATATTTTACTTAAGGATCAAATGTATCGCGAAATCAGGAAATCGGGAAACACAATGACAAGATTATATGATCTTAAACCGTGAATCCCGATATCGCGACGTGATTAACTTAACTTTTAAACCCTTTTAATTGAGAATTAAGTAATTTATGTTTTAATTAAGTCTTAAAGTATTAGGAAATCGGGGATCGGGGTTTCACAATTTGATTTTCATTAAAAATTTGTTTATGTCAAACCCAGAATCCCGATCTCTTTAACATTTGACTGAAAAACTTGCAAATTTAAAATTATACTCCTTTTAAATAATTTTTTGAAAAGTGTTGGAAAATTTATATATTTGTAAACCTTTATCCGTTCTTTATTCAAAAGTAAATAAAAAGGTATCGCGAATTTCAGAAATGATGAAATTTTTCTTTGAGGAAAGCCGAAACCTTAGAAATAAAAATCTTGACCTTAGGAACGAAAAATTTAAGCTTTGTTTCAACATAGGCTCCAACTGGGGACCTCATCTCCCTGCGGGACGAGGAGAACATGTAGACTCAGTGCCTTCATTGGGTAAATGGTGTCAAGGGTTTATCTCTGATAAACTGATCAAGGAGAGGAAAAAGAGATTATATAAAACCTTTGAAAACCTTTTCCAAAACTTCTTATTTAGTTGAAACTCAGTTATAGTCTTCTTCAAAATTTTCCTTCTCGTTCCAAAATTGAGTTAGTATTGAGCTGATTAGAACAATCTTTGGAAACTCAATAGATTATTGAACATTTCAGCTTGCATCAATCGAAATAAAATTTATAATTTTTAAACTGAGAAGCTCTATTTTGACTTAAGATGAATATCCGGTTTTGAAAAATTGATAACTAGAATAGAGTTATAGATAAGTATGACAACCTTACAGACACCTCAGATATTGCTTCACTTTCGGCAGGCCTGTTCAATACCCCAGTGAAGTTATCTGTCCCTTTTTATTGAATTTCCTTTCACCGCTTCGAGTGCTAATTTTATGCTCAGACATTGCTTCACTGCCAGCGGGCCTGTTCAGTACCCCGGTGAAGTTATCTATTTCCTTTATTTTTAGACGAGGGAAATCATTTAAATGAATTTCCTTTCATTGTCTGTAAGACTATATGGGGGCAATCAATTATGAATTTCCTTTCACCATATGTCTTATAGTTATCTTATGCCTACGAAGCAGGGGAAATCAATGATACTTAATATATCAGGGGTGGTGATCTGTGTAAAATTTTATAATAGAGGTTTTTCAACTTGTTTTGGTTATTCTAGACCAATTTTTCTCAACCTTCAAAACCCCTCAGTCTGTAGAGAAAAAGGGAAAAATATTTTCAAGGGATCTTCTTTTGAGCAAGCTTAAAACTTCAGACAAACTGTTAAGAAACTTAAGATATTCAGAATTAACTCAAACCTAACCATTTTTAGTCAGAGAGAAAAACTATGAAAACTAACCTAACTGAATTTAATCATTTGATTATTTTCAAAGTTAATACAAAATCTCTCCTACTCTGATAAAAAGTCTGAAAACGTGAAAGATAGTACTGAGGGTATTAAAGGAGGTTTTTCAACAATCTATAAACCAGAACACCTCAGATATAATTTCAAAAATAACTCTGTGGACTCCTTTTTTTTTTTTTTGGAAAGTTAACTAATTTTTAATTTAAAAAAAAAAGAAGTTTTCAAAAAATTGAAAAAGAAACCGGTATATACAATTTTATTTATTTATTTATTTTTATTTATTTATTTATTTATTTATTCCATATAATGCTTTAAAAAACGCCCATTAACAGGGGCATTCAGGATCTTACCATCCAAATTTTCAAGTAGAAATGAATTTTTTCCTTCAGAAGATGATACCTTAAAGGGTCCATACCAAATATGATTGAATTTACGATTTTTTCCTGAATCTTCTTTTCGAGCATCCCACCTCAAAACCATATCTCCTGGGAGAAAGTTCATGTTCTTGGCTTTGCGATCAAATAACATCTTCATATCATCCTGGTACTTCTGCAAATTTTCATCTACTACGTCCCTGTGCTGCTAAACTTCAATCGGTTGATTTATCCTTCTTGTGAGAGGGTTTGGCTCTTCCTTCTCATCCTGCCATAGTTTCATCACAGGAAGTGATAAGTTTATGGGAAAACTACATATGTTCCATAAACCATTTGAAATGGAGAAGTACCAATAGACTTCTTTGCACCTATTCGATTTTCCCATAGAGCATATTTTAAATGTAAATGCCAAGATTTTTTATTTTCATTTAATACTTTCTTGATTATACTGATCAAACTCTTGTTAGAAGATTCCGCCAGACCGTTTCCCTGCGGATAGTATGCTATGGAATGTCCCAACACAATATTATATTTCTGGCAAAAACTGACCATTGCCATAGACTTGAAAGCCTGTGCATTGTCTGTAACTATCTTTCTAGGACAGCCAAATCTTGACAATATATTCTCTTCTAAAAAGTCTATAACTACTGAATCAGTGGGCTTCCTTGTTGGGATAGCTTCCACCCATTTGGTGAAATAGTCAGTAGCGGTCAGAATCCATCTATGTTGGGCACTTCAATGAGGATTCATCTCACCTATGAAGTCAAGTGCCCATTGTTGAAAAGGAGCTTCTGTCTTGACTGGGACTAATGGCATCGTTGGTAGCTTATGTTTTCCTGTAAAAAATTGGCAATGGCTACAAGCTCGTACCTTAGCATTTACATCTGGGAAAAGTTTAGGCCAGTAATAACCAGCCCTCAGGATTTTATATGTTGTAGCTCTCCAAGCGTGGTGCCCTCCACAGACTCCTTCATGAAATTGACTAATAACTTCTTCTGTTTCTGATTCGACCAGACAGACTAAAAGGAAACCAAGTGGGTCTTTATAGTATAATCATTTCTTGGAAATACAGTATTTAACTGCATGTATCTTCAATGTTCTATCTTTGGAAGGTGACAAATCATCTGGACATTTCAAAGTTAATAAGTATATTACTATGTCCGTGTACCTATTTGACGACACAGATTTTTCATCGATCTTGTTTTCGACTATTTGGTCATCAATTTCATTCATATCTATCCATCCTTCTTCCTCCTGAGCATTGTTTATCCCAAGAGCCCTAAAATTGGATTCAGCTAGAAGTTTAGCTAAACCCTATCCTTTTACCAATTTAGTCGGTTTAACCTCCAAGTCAAACTCTTGAATTTTTGCAAGCCATCTTCCTCTTTTACCATCATTGTCTGCTTGAACCAAGATATCTTTTACAGCACTAGTGGGTACATATTCAATCACTTTAGAATGTAATACATACGTTCTAAAAGCTTTCAATGCTTTTACCATAGCATAATCTTACTTTTCCATTATATTTTATTTAAGTTCAGCATCTCGGAGGCTTTTGCTAAAGAAGGCTATGGGTTGCTTGAAGTCTTCTTCATTCTTCTAAAGGAGTACAGTAGCAAGCATATTTTTAGAGGCAAATGAAAAAATGAGAAAATCTTTAAGATAATCTAGACTCGCTAGTACTGGTGCCTCACTTATAACTTTCTTAATGTGGGCAAAGGATGCTTTAGCTTCTGCTACCCGCTTTACTTCGCTATTTTTTCTGAGCATATATGTAATCAATTTAACAATTTCAGCGAAGTTAGGAACAAATCTTCTCAAGAATTTATTTTTCCTAAAAATGATTGAATTTCTTTAACATTCCTAGGAATAGCTAATGTATATATAGCCTCTACTCTTTTAGGATCAATCCTGATTCCATATCGGGATACTATATGACCCAAGAACTTGCCTTCTTGCATAGAGAAATGAGATTTTTTAGGATTTAAGGATAGACCAAACCTGCGACATTTTTCAAAATTTTGTTTGAGATGAATCATATGGTCTTCATCTGATTTTGAAAAAATAGTAAGATCATCCAGATATATGACTACGAACTTGTCTCGTTCACCGACAAAAGCAATATCCATCGTGCGTTGAAAAGTATGTCCTGCATTTATTAGTCCAAACGACATTTTATCATACATAAACGTGCCCCAAGGAGTGGTAAATGCAGTTTTTTCCTTGTCAGGCTCACTAACAGCAATTTGATTATAACCTGAAAATCCGTCAATCATGGAAATTCTAGTAGCCCCTACTACTTTTTCAAGAACGTGGTCCATTTTAGGTAGAGGATAATTATCTTTAAGAGAAGATTTATTAAGATTATTGAAATCAACACATAATCTGATTTCCCCATTTTTCTTTCTAACTGGGACTAGATTAGCTACCCAATCAGAATATCTTAGGGGAACAATAATCTTAGCGTCTAGAAGTTTTTTAAC
>JZKD02S1961977.1:523502-548330 GCA_000966675.3 Picea glauca
TATTTATTACTACTCACTTTTGGATAATAATTCTACATTGATTTAACATTTGAAGAAAAAGGATTATAATTACGTTATTACTGATTCACCCCCCCTCTCAGTAATCCAACAAAAGCATCAGCCTGTTGATTTTCGGATCTAGGGACGAAATGAAAATTCACAGAAGTAAAGAAATTTTCAATTAAATCTTAGACACAAATTCTATAAGACCGTAGTCTAGGATGCTTAGCTTGATATTGCCGATTTACTTGTTTTATGATTAATTCAGCATCAGCAAAGACTTCAAGATTTTTAATTTTCATCCTTCTAGCAGCTTCTAATCCGAGTACTAAAGCTTCATATTCACATACATTATTTGTACAATCTATATACCACTAGAGCCTATATGAAAAAGTAATAACAAATTGATCATCAGGAGCAATAAGAAGTGCTCTAGCCCCAACTCCAAGATAAGAGGAAGCACCATCAAAAAACATTTTCCATATACCAGTCTTATATATATTTTTCTCTATTTCTTTTTTTTCAATTTTTTCTTCTGTACATTTATCATCTACGTCTACTTCAAAATCATCATCTAAAGATAATATACAATTTCCTAAATCTTGGTTGGAAATATAAACTGGATGATTGTTAGGATTATTTGGGTCACTTACAGTGAATGCCAACCGAGTCTCCCTGTAAAGACGAGTGAATTGGCCTCCGAAAATAGGGATTGTAGCATATGTCATATCTAGCTGAAGGGATCCTCCAAGCTTAGCGCCCCATGATCTAGATAATAGAATTCCATATTTTGGGGGGATATCAGCGACTACTACATCCATAAGGATACTTTTAGTAGGTATCTGGGCCAAATTTACTACTAGGTCTTTAATCATTCCTATGCATTTAACTTTCCTTGAATCGAAAGAATACAAATCACCATAGGGTCTTGTGATTTTGAGACCAAGTTTTTCCATTATTGCCTTTGGCATAAAATTATGAGAAAATCCAGAATCCAACATATAGTTATGTAAAAGATGGTCGAAAAGGGTTAAAGTAATATAAAAAGGAGCCACTGTATCTCTTGCACCTTCGACGTGTGGACCGGAAACTAGGATAGGCTTGTCATCTTCTACGTTAATAGCGTCTGCTTGACTTTCATCTTCAGAAAAATTAATCATTTTAGCTATTTGTTTTCGGTATACTGGACTTTTAGCTAATTCGACAAGGGCGATAGGAATTTTGATTTTACTTATTTCGTTTTCCAAATTGAAATTTCCCAGAGCCTTGTCATTCTCAATGTTTGGGGCTTCCATACCCTTTTCCTCGGTTTTACGTTGAGATGTAACCTTATTTTCTTTTATCAGAGCTTGTGTATTTACAGGGGGTGTTCCTACTGGTTCTAACTGTATAGGGTGGGTATCAATTGTATTTCTTTTTACAGACTGTTTATCTACAACTTTTGGATTTACCTCATCGGTATCATTTCTTAACAAACCCTTTTTTGTTTGAACATTAGGGAGATTTTTATTTCTTGGTCTCAGATTGTATTTTCCTTGTAAGTCGGCAATAATATCATCTGCGATATTTTGATATGTGAAATCATCAGTGATATTATTATTAACCTATTTTTCTGATGTACTTTCTTTAATCAAAGATGCTTCATAATCCTGTTTAGATAAATAAGGAGACTTATTATCATCACCAAGATTACTAATATCTTCATCCAATTCTTCAAAATCACCCAAATCTTCCTCTCCAATATAATTTTCACTTTTAAAGGGTGCTTGAATTTTTTGATCTTAATTTTTCATGGTTTTATATGGTCCCTGAGGTTCAGGATTTTTCCAAAAATCTTTTTTGGGAAAATTATCCCTTTTCGTTTTTTCTAGTTCCATTTTTGAGATCTTATTTGAAAGTTCTCGAATGAACCTAGCCATATCTTCTAATTTATCTCCAGAAGATTTTCTTGACCTTGAAGGTCCACCTTGTTCTTTAAATTTTTTATTTTCTTTATTTCCAGTGTCAGTCTTTGCTTTAAGCTTCCCTGATGCCATCATATTGGATTTGATTTCAACTACATCATCCTTCATTTTAGAGAGATCTAATGATCTCCTCTCTCTCAATAGTAAAGAAAAGTTGGGATCAAAAGCACCAGCAAAAGTCACTTTTTTTGTAGGTTGTGAAGGTTTAACTTCAGCTGGAATTTTATTGTATAATTTATTAAACCTTTGTGTGAATTCTAGAACTGACTCAGAGTTTTTCTTTTTGAGGGCTCCAAATTCAGTTAGATAGTAGAGGTGATCCTTCCTCTCACCCCATTGTCTGATGAATGCACTCTCAAGCTCTTCATGGGATCTTAATGATCCAGATGGTAAGGATCAAAACCAAGTTCTCACCTGTCCCTCAAACGTTTGAACAAGTAATCTAGAATAAACATCTTCATGTTCTATTCCAAGTATATCTGCAAATTGATCGAAAAAGTTTATATGTTCTTGTGCAGTCAAATCACCCTCCCCTATAAATTTCGGTAGGCTCTTCATATAGTTCTCAGGGAGATCATGAAGAGGAAAAGGAAGAACGAGGGGATCATATCTAGCAGCCACTTTGGCAAAAATTCTGGGAAGTGGTACTTGACCACCTCCAGGAGCACCACCTCTAGCTCCAACACCTCCTTGTGCCGCCATGGTTATATTTGGTACTGAAGTTTGGACAGTGTGTGGAGAAGATTCTCGGAAAACTAGAGATGAAACTTTGGGAAAAGAGAAAGTATCAAAAGAGGGGGGAAGTAAAAGTGATCGTTCAAAAGTTTTTGATGAGTTTGATTGTGTAAAGTTAGGATGATCTATAGAATAAGTTGATAAAAGGATTTGTTTAGTTGATTTTTCATGATTTTAAAATTTTTTCCGGATTAGAAACTGGCGAGGTCTGTTTACTATCCGGGTTTTTTCTGGTGTTCTTACGGCTACTAGCTAGTTTATTTAGTGTGGAGTCGCCAAGTGAAAAATAATTTATCCTTAGAAAGTTTTATGTTCTTGTTCACTATAAACAAAAGAAAATGTCGATGTTGTTCTTCCCAGGGAAATGATTCATTTCTTCGCTCCCCGGCAATGGCGCCAAAAATATGTTGTTCTTGAGTTTATGTTTTAAGGCTATAAAACATACTGTCAAGGCATCCGTAAATAATTTTAATAACAAGATTTGGAAATAAGGAATCAAAGAAAGATCAAAACAGATTCAGTTTCTCAACTGTGTCTGTCTTCATTCCTATTGCTCTTGGATGATAATGTCTCACTCAATAGTAGCCCGTGATCATTCTAACTCAGCCCTATTGGTTGTTGTTTGTAAAATAGTGTTAAATAAACTTAGGGCAATGTTGGTTTGATCCTGAAGGCTCGGTTCTACGTTAGGTTGTCTGCTACTAGGGACAGTCATGGATGATAAGGTTTACAAGGTTTATAAATGGGTTTTTAATCAATTGGTTACTTCAGATTTCTAGAGATGAGATCAATGAAAACAATTTTAAAATCTAAAACAATAATGTAAGAACACATTCAAAGTCCTTTCCTGGTTTTGTAACAATTTTGAAATTGTAAACAACGAAACACAATACAAAGAAATATAAGGCTTTTATCAAGAAAGAATCTTATATTTCTATTGGCGATGGTAAAGAAAAGAAAGGTTTCTAACAGAGTTAAATATTAAGGAACAGAAGGTTTTACAGGTCTTAAAATTACTAAAGTAATTTCAGAGGAAAGACTGTATCACGTTCAACATCCAAACCAATCTGAAATAATAAACAACAATGTATATGAATTCAAATTGATTACTTGTTAGAAAAACATTTAAAAGGAGAATTTAACAAATCATGATAAATAGGGGAAGACACATAGTTACAAAATTGCAGGATCCAGAATCTCGTTTGCGATTTATATTATGATGAACTTCAAAACTGAAATTACAAAAATGGCTATCTCCAAAATTTCTGAAGCCCTTTCTCAGCCTTCTGAAACTATATTTATACATTTCTATCAAAGTTTCTCATTGGTAACTAACCAACTCCCTAATATTACGGTTACATAGAGTAATGTCAACCGTTTACAATTTCTTTCAAAATTCTAATAAATAGAAACATTTAAAAAGTTTTAAATTTGCATTGATGAACTTTCTTTCTCTGCTTCAACGCATTGAACACATTTGCCCAAAAAGTTTACTAAGATCCTGGGAGCCTCAGCTATCTCATTTGCTTCAAAAGAGAAAAATCTTCTCTGTAAATTTGGCAACCAACTTTCTATCGTTTTCTCTGTGAATTTAACACTTTTCAACCTTAAACTTGAAGTTACCATCCACTTATTGATTTATGTAATGTTGACCAATTTAATATTTGAAATTTATGCTTTCTTTTCTTCGATCTCTTCTCTCGACTTCAGCTGATGCCTGACAATGTTGACTTCTCCTAATAACCCAGAACAACCATTTGTCCCGATATTTAATGAATCTTTTTCAAAGAGATAGAAAATTCATTGACAGTCTTCGTTAACTTCTTTTGTGATTCTTTTATATTCAACCAATTTTGATTCCCAAAATTTTATCATTATATCCCCTTTTACCTGTTCAGAAATAGATAATTTCTGATTTTTTCCAATTTCATCTTTTAATGAGGAAGCCACTACTTTCTAAAAAGTAGTCCTTGCTGCTTTCGCTTCTCTTTCTTTCTAGAACACCTTTCCCATGGACCTATTTGATTCCTGAAAATAGTTCTAGATTATTTCTAGATTACATAATACTTTATGTTGTTCCTCTTCTATGTTTTCATATATCTCTGATGCTTGCGTCCTGAAATGTTCAATTTCAATTACCTGGTTAGCAATAGAAATAATCTTGTCTTGCAAAAATTTATTTTCTTCTCCTAGATTTTGAACTTGTTCTTGAGTGACCTGTATCATGTGTTTTGCCTCATCCAAGTTTTTATTCAACTTTTGGATTTATTTCATATCTTTGAGTCTAGCTTGTTCTAGACCCTTCTGTAATCCCCAGCCAATATTTCTTTCATTTTCCTTTAATCTATCTTGCAACTGAATTATTTCTTGATCCTTCTGTTCAAGCATAGTTGTTAGGTTTCCCACAAAATATATATTAGTTGATGCTATAGCACCCATAATTCCTACTAATTCTATAGAGAACCCTCCATCCTTGAGTTTCTTCCCATCAATGATAACTTTATGCCTTTTGATCATTCCTTCTCCTCTTGGATGGATTTCTTGTTTCAATACTGCTCTTCATTTTTTGCTGAAAAAATAATCAGATAGGGGGATTTCATCTCTTGAAATTGGCTCCAAATCACTAAATTATAGAACTCCTTCATGAGGGGTTATGAAAGTTGACAGTAATGGAGTCAAAGCTGTGATAGGACTTCCAAGTTCTTTTGAAGTAGTTCCTCTAATCTTTACTGGAATATCATCAAGAATTATTGGACTTGTTTCCAGTCCTTTTCCTTTCTCTGTCTCTGGTTATTTTATCTAAGAACCCTCTGTGTTTTGAGGAGGTATTTCAGAATCTTTCAACTTATCTTTGTCACTTGACTTATCCTGAGTATCAGTTTTAAACCCTGGAGGGGTTTCTTCTTGTTCTGGCAATGAAGTCGATATTTCACCTTGTAAAATCTTCGGCAGGCAGCTTCGCCTATGTCTTTGAAAAGATACAAACCCAACCTATGAGTCAGGTGGCAAGGCTTGTACTCTGTTTTGCACTTCCTCATAAGATTTAACATCTTTGAAAATATCATCATAAACAAAAACTTCATGTTCATATGCTTTTAAATTACATTGTATGTAATGCCAACTCATTATTTGATAAGGGTCATGTTTCGTGTGCTCGATGTCTACTAACTTAACTTCCTCCAATGACTCGGCCTTCGCCTTAGAATGGCCTAAGTTTGATAAAGTAAATTTCCCGATATGAACAGGGAAAGATGGCCATGCTT
Source organism: Picea glauca (assembly GCA_000966675.3). Classification (NCBI taxonomy): domain Eukaryota; kingdom Viridiplantae; phylum Streptophyta; class Pinopsida; order Pinales; family Pinaceae; genus Picea; species Picea glauca. Next base: position 529,465 of record JZKD02S1961977.1, read on the forward strand.
TTTTCTGAAGGGATTTTAATTCTAACCCAATACCTCCCTTGGCTAACTAATGAACCACTTCTCTGCATACCAATCTGTCTGGTAAGAACTTCGGGAGTGAGTGAGGCGGAATGGAATAGCCATAAACCCTAACATAGGAAAAATTTTCCTCAATAAACCAGTCGACAACCAATTTGAGGCTTTCTATGACTGCATCAGAAATGCGAGGGGGTTCGCATCCAAAGAACATTTTGTGTAGAGGGATAATTACATAATGACAAACATCATAAAAAACATCTTTCCCATTTTCTTCCCAGAGAGCTAAGTGGTATTTATGAACAGGCTCTGGGCAAGAAATATTCCAACTCCAATTCATTAATGGAAAAGGAGTCATAAAACAAATGGCATCCATAATATATGAAGACATATAAAAAGACACTGGTTTTCCTTTTGACTTGGCTGCTTTGTAATTTACAACCTCTTGTGCGAGGTTATCCGACAAAATTTTATGCCAGTTAAAACTGCCTCCTTCTGAAACTTCCTCTAGGAAGGGTGTCCAGTCTGCATGAAAGTGATGGGGATCTTTTCTCCCGAAAAGTCTACATAACATCATAGCTGCGTAAACAATATATTCATTTAAAGAGGCCAAAGCATAAATCCCATGAGCATCGGCCCTAAACTTTGCTTTGGACCTCGCCCATCCTCTAATTATGTCGAGATATGTCTGGCCTGCCTCAACACATTCCTTTCTTTGAAACTCGGCTAAAAACTCAGAATTAAAGGTGTGTCTATAATTGGGTGAGAGTTTGTACATTACTTGAATGTGCTCAGGCCTAAATGACCCGATGAAAGCTCCTTTCTCGTTCAGCATGCTTCTTTTTGGGATGTCCACCCTATCCAGAGCCCAACAGATCATATTAGTCTATGTCACCAACCTCGGACGTGCAGCAACCTTATGAAGCTCAGACTCAGCAATGTCTCAGAGATGATTTTCTGAATCAGGGTCTGCATATTTAAGCTCATCCTCCAACTTTTCAGAAATTCCAATCCACGATTTGACAGCGTGTACTCTGGATGCAGTAGTATTGGAGATAATATCACCTTCCGGTTGGTCTTCGTTTTTCGTCGGCACTTTTTTGGGTGCCATAGCTCTGCTTTTAACTTGAAAACCTGTCACAGAGAGTGGATGAAAAACTTAGCTTTGAAAAGAAAATACAGACATTCGATCGTTTAATTTGAATATATCTTACGTATAGTGAGAATCGTACATCTGTCACAAAATAAAAGCTCATAAATGAAGAAAAGATTTTTGGAGATATACATTCAATGTTCGTACTTAGGCTTTCTCGTCATTTTCAAATATAAAGAGAAACATACTAAATCAGAACATGAAGCATTAATGAACATTCAAAGAAAAATTAATTTTAAAACTATTAAAAAAATGGATTTATTAGTGTTAATTTTGAGTTAAAATTTGAAAACATGGTTTTCGGGGTTTCGTCAGTCTTGATGTCAAAAAATATGTCATCGAAGAAACCCGATTGCCAAAATCGTGATGTATTAATTAAAATTAAAACGTTTTTAATATGTTGATTAATTGAGATTCAATATTTTCGGTATTTCGTTAATCGAAATATCGGAAGTCGGGATTTCGGGAAATCTGATGACATGAGTCATGTTCTCATGGAATCGTGAATCCCGAAATCGCGAAATGGCGATGACCCATTTCTTTAAAACATGATTTAAATGATCTTAATCAACTCAGTAATCAGGATTAAGGCCAAAACAAATATAGTTTATTTCAAATGTGAATTATGCGTCGGGATTTTGTTGATCGGGATTTCGGGAAATAGGATGACAAGAAACACGCTTCTCATAGAACCGTGAATCTGGAGATCGTGATGTAATTATTTAACTCTTAATCATTCTTAGCAGAGATTCGATTAATTCATATCTTTTACTAAGGATCAAATGTATCACGAAATCGGGAAACACAATGACAAGATTATATGATCTTATAGAACCGCGAATCCCGATATCGCGACGTGATTAACTTAATTTTTAAACCCTTTTAATTGAGAATTAAGTAATTTATGTTTTAATTAAGTCTTAAAGTATCGGGAAATTGGGGATCGGGGTTTTGCAATTTGATTTTCATTAAAAATTTATTTACGTCAAACCCCGAATCCCGATCTCTTTAACATTTGACTGAAAAACTCGCAAATTTAAAATTATACTCCTTTTAAATAATTTTTTGAAAAGTGTTGGAAAATTTATATATTTGTAAACCTTTATCCGTTATTTATTCAAAAGTAAATAAAAAGGTATCCCGAATTTCAGAAATGGTGAAATTTTTCTTTGAGGAAAGCCGAAACCTTAGAAATAAAAATCTTGACCTTAGGAATGAAAAATTTAAGCTTTGTTTCAACAGGAAGCACTCTTGTGGGCATGGCTTCTATCCAATTGATAAATTAATCGGTGGTAGTCAAGATCCACCTGTGCTAACGAATTGAAGAAGGATGAATTTCACCAATAAAATCTAGGCCCCACTACTGAAAGGGTCCTCAAGCTATCACAGTATTCAATGGAAAAGACTTGAGCTACTGCTTTCTAAAGAATTTTTTACACTTAACACAAGCCCTGATATTTGAACAAACGTCGGTGAATAGACTAGGCCAGAAATACCCAACCCTAAGGATATTATAGGCTGTAGTTCTCCAGAAGTGATGTCCCCCACATAAAATGTCATGAAAATCAAACATAATCTTTTGGGCCTCCTGTGGGTCTAAACATCTCAAAAGTACTCCCAGAGGGTCTTTCCAATACAAGACTTTATCAATACAACAATATCTAGTTCCAATTTTGAGATCTTATTTGAAAGTTCTCTAATTACCCTAGCCATCTCGTCTATTTTATCTCCCGAGGATTTCCTCGATCCTGAGGGTCAACCTTGCTCTTTGAATTTCCTATTTTCTTTGTTCCCGGTTTCTATTTTTGCTTTTAATTTACCTGATGTCATCATGTTTGATTCAATCTCAAGAGCATCATCCTTCATTTTCATGAGATCTATTGATCTCCTTTCTCTCAATAATAAGGCGAAATCGGGATCAAAAGCGCCAGCAAAAGTCACCTTCATTGTGGGTTGTGAAGGTTTGACCTCGACCGAGATTTTATTATACAACTTGTTGAACCTTTGTGTGAATTCTAGAACAGATTCTGAGTTTTTCTTTTTAAGGGCTCCAAATTCAGTCAGGTAGTAGAGGTGGTCCTTCCTCTCTCCCCATTGTCTAATAAAAGTTCTTTCAAGTTCCTTGTAAGATCTTAGAGATCTGGCTGCTAAGGATCGGAACCAGGTCCTCACCTGTCCTTCGAAATTGTGAATGAGCAGTCTAGAATAGACATCTTCGTGTTCTATTCTGAGGATGTCAGCAAATTGGTCAAAGAAGTTTATATGTTCTTAGGCGGTCAAATCCCCTTCCCCTATAAATTTCGGAAGGCTTTTCATATAATTTTCGGGGAGATCACGTAGGGGACCAAGGAGGACAAGGGGAACATATCCAACAACTAATTTAGAAAATATTATAGGAAGCGATACTTGAACACCTGCTGGTCCTCCTGGGGAACCACCTCCAGCTCTAGCAACTCCTTGTGCGGCCATTGGTAGATTTGAGGCTAAAGCTTGGAATGCGTGAGGAGAAGATTCTCGAAAATCTGGGGAGAAAACCTCAGGAAAAGAGAATGTATCATATGAGAGGGGAAGCAAGATAGATATTTCAAGTGTTTCCAAAATGTTCAACTGCAAAAAGTCAGGCTGACAAATAGTACGTATGGGTAAAAAGACTTGTCTAAGTGATCTTCATGATTTTAAAATTTTTTCCAGATCGGAGACTGGCAAGGTCTTCTTGCTTTCTGGGTTCTTTCTGGTGTTCTTTTGTCTAATAGCCAGTTTACTTATTGTGGAGTCACCAAGTGAAAAATAAAGGTATCCTTAGAAGGTTTTCTATCCTTGTTCACTATCAAAGAAAGAAAGTCCCAATGTCGTTCTTCCCAGGGAACAGATTCGTTTCTTCGATCCTCGAAAATGGCGCCAAAAAGATGTTGTTCCTGAGTTTATACTTTAAGGATGTAAAGTATATTGTCAAGGCATCCGTAAAGGTAAAGGTAATTAAAGGATAAGAATAAAAAAGAAGGGTAAAGAAGAATCAGTTTCTCAACTGTCTCTATCTAGCTTCCCATTGTTCTTGGATGTTGATATCTCTCTCAATAGCAGCCCATGAACGTTCTAATTCAGCCCGGTTAGTCATTGTTTACAAAATAACATTAAATAGGTTTAAAGTGATACTGGTTTGATCTTGAAGACCAGGTTCTATGTTGGTTTGTCTGTTATTTGGGACAGTCATGAGTAAAATTTTATTTAGTTGTGAAATAATTCGATAAATTGTTACTTTGGTTTTTCAAGAGATGAGAATAGGAAAAATAGTTTTGAAATTCAAAATAATAACATAAATATAGTTGAGTCCATTTCCTGGACTTGAAACAATTTGAGAATCATAAAATAACAAAGAAATACTAGAAAAATATGAGGCTTTAATCAAGAAAGAATATCATATTGTAACAGGAAATAAAGAAGAAAACGAGATTTCTAATGAAGTGTTAAATATCATGGTTCAAATGATCAACAGGTCTTAAAATTACTGATAGCAATTTCAGAGGAAAAGCTGTAAATAATTTGATAACCAAATCAATCTAAACTATAAAAGATGTATAAAATAAACTTCAAATTGATCATTCATTAGAGAGACATTGAAAGGGAAACAGAGAAAAATATGGTAAACAAGGTTAAAGAACACATAGCTACAAGTTGGCAGGATTCAGAATCTCATCTATATCGTATATCACAGTGGATGAGAAAACTTTTAATACAATCGGCTCTCTCAAAAAACCAAAAGCCCATTCTCAGTCTTCTCAAAATATATTTATACGTGATCATCAAATATTTTCCCATTGGTGATTAACCAACTTCCTAAGACTATGGTTACATGGATGAATCATGTCAAACCATTTACATTTCGTTTCTAATTTCTAATGATGAAAATATTCAAAAAAGTACTTTTATGTTTATGTTGATGAACTTCCTTCGTCTGCCTCAAGACAGTGAATACATTTTCCCAAAAACGTCACCAAAACTCTGGGAACGTCTGGTATCTCTTTTGCCTCAAATATGAAGAATCTTTTTTGTAATTCAGGCAAACGATCCTACTATTATCTTCCTTGTGAAATTAATAGCTTGCAACTTTAATTTCGGTATCACCATCCACTTGTCGATTTCGGAGATATTGATTACCTTAATTTTTGGGATCTCTACCTTCATTTCCTCCAAATATTCTTTGAACCTTAGCTGGTGCTTGACAATATTAATCTCTCATAATAACTCAAGACAATCATTTTTTCCAATATTCAATGAAGTCTTTTCTAAGAGATCAAAAATCCCTTGACAATCATCATTGACATCTTTGGTTATTCTTTTATTTTCGGCCAAGTCTTCTTCCCACACTTTGAGTATTACATCTCCTTTAATTTGTTCTGAAATGGATAGTTTCTGAATCTTTCCGACCTCTTCCTTTGTTGAAAGGGCTACTGCTTTTTGGAAAGTCGTTCTGGCCACTTTCACTTCTCTTTCTTTCTGGAGAACATTCTCCAAATATTTATTCATCTCCTGAAAAGAAATTCTAGACAACTTCCATATTTAAAAACACTTTTTGTTGTTCCTCTTCTATTTTCAAATGTATTCCCAATACCTGAGCCTAGAAAATTTCAAGCTCTACCACTTGATTTGAAATAGAACCAATCTTATCTTGTAATTGTTTATTTGCTTCTTCTTGCTTTAGGACCTGTTCCTGGGTGACTTGTATTATCTGATTTTCTTCCTCTAAGCTTGTTTTCATTTTCTGAATCTCTTGAATATCTTTTAATCTAGCTTGTTCTAGACCTTTTTTTATTCTACAACTAATATTTCTTTCAGTTTCTTTCAATTTACCCTGTAGCTGATCTATCATTTGGTCTTTTTGTTCCAACATGGTTGTCAAACTACCCACAGAATATAAATTTATCGACGCTAAAGCTCTCATCATGCCTGCTATCTTTGTAGCAAATTCTCCATCTTTAAGTTTCTTTCCATCTATAATGACCCTATGATTTTTAACCATCCCATCTCCTCTTGGATGGATTTCCTATTTCAATATTTCCCTTCTCTTTTTACTGAAAAAATAATCTGATGAAGGAATCTCATCCCTAGAAATTGGCTCCAAATCACTGACATACATAGCTCCCTCATGGGGGTTTCCATAAGTGGACTGCAATGGAGTCAAGGAAGTAATGGGAATTCCAAGAACTATCAATGTTGTTCCTCCTGTCTTTTCTGGAACATCCTTAGGGATTTCTGGGGATGTTTCTAGCTCCTTTCCCTTCCCTACCTCTGATTCTTTTGTTTGGGAAATTTCCACATCTTGTGAAGGTATTCCAGTATCCTTCATCTTTACTTTAGTATTTTCTTTGTCCCGTATATTTGTTTCAAAGCCCGGGGGAGGCCCTTCCTGCTCTAGAGGTGAGGTCGTAGCTTCACTCTGCAATCTTTTGGGTAAACATCTTTGCCTATGGCTCTGGAATGACGCGAAACCAATCTGTGTGTCAGGTGGCAGGGCCTGTACTCTATTCAATACCTCTTCATAGGATTTAACCTCCTTAAATACGTCACCATAAAAAGATGTTTCATGCTCATAGGCTTTTAAATTACAATGCATCAAATGTTTGCTTATTAATTGATAGGGGTCATGCTTTCTATGTTCAATATCTACCAATTTTACTTCTTCTAGTGATTCAGCCTCTACTTTAGAATGGCCTAGATTCAGTAATGAAAATTTTTCCGACATGTATAGGGAAAGTTGGCCATGACTTCTTCTGAGCTTCCTTTAGCTCTAATCTAATGTCGCCTTTTACTATCTGGTGGGCTACCTCTCTACACACCAATCTATCCGGTAGGAATTTAGGGAGTGCATGAGGGGGAATAGAAAAACCATAAACCCTAATGTAGGAAAAATTCTCGTCAATAAACCAGTCAGCTATTGCTTTAAGATTTTATGTGACTGTATCAAAAATGCAAGGGGGTTCGCATCCAAAAAATATTTTATGCATCGAAATTATAACAAAATGACAAATTTCATAAAATGCATCCTTAACATTTTCTTCCCAAAGGGCAGAATGATAGTCATGAATGGGTTCTCGACAGGTTATGTTCCAACTCCAATTCATTAAGGGAAAAGGAGTCACATAGCAGATTGCATCCATAATGTATGTTGACATGTAAAAGGCCACTGATTGTCCCGTTGATTTTGCAACTTTGTAGTTTGAGATTTCTTGTGTTAGGTTATCCCACAAAATCTTACTCCAGTTAAAAGCATACCCTTCTGAAGCTTCTTCCAAAAAGGGCACCCAATCTGCAAGAAAATGGCAAGGATCTTTTCTCCCAAAAAGTCTACATAGCATAATGGCTACGTAGACCATGTATTCATTCAAGGATGTTGTAGCATAAACCCTATGGGTATCGACTCTAAATTTTGATGGACACCTCCACCATTCTCTAATCATATCAGGATAAGTCTGGTCTACCTTAGTGCATTCTTTCCTCTAAAAATCTGCTAAAAACTTGGCATTAAAAGTATGTTTAGGATTTGGCGAGAGTTTATACATTACTTGTATATGTTCTGGCCTGAATGAGCCAACGATGACTCCTTGATCATTTAAGATTCTCCTCGTCAGGATATCAAACTTTTCCAGGGACCAACTAATCATATCATTGTATGCTAGAAGCTAAGGGCACGCAGCGATCTTATGAAGCTTTGATTCAGCTATGTCTCGATAGTGATTCTCAGAATCAGGATGAGAATTCTTGAGTTCACATTCTAGAAATTCAGAGGTTTGAGTCCAAGATTTAATGGAGTCTATAGTGTGTGGCGTGGTGTTGGAGATGATATCTCCTTCCTGTGTATCTTCACTCTTCTTCGGTGCCTTTTTCGGTGCCATGAATTTACGTTAAATGGAAAACCTGTCACAGAAAATGAATGAATGAGCTCAGCTGAGTGTTTCTTACGCTTGATAAAATGAAAACATAGACATTCAAATGAACTTTTAATTCATTTAAAAGTGACAGGATTGACGCAGCTGACAAGAATTCAAGGCATTTAATGCGAAAGATATTTTACTGAGATACGCATTAGTACCATGTATTGCCAGTGATTCATTATTTAAATGGTTGTATTTTAGTGCCTTTGGATTTTTAAGGAAAACTCAGGACATTTTACTCAATCAACGAAACCTTAAAAATGATTATCATTAATCATGCTTTGGAAAAAGGTTAATTGGTGCTAGTCATAGATTAAGACTGAAGATTTTGTTTTTCGGGATTTCGGGGATCATGTTGTTGAGAAGTATGTCATCGATGAAATCCGATCTCCGAAATCGCAAAATTGCGACGTGTTAATTAAGACTTAAACGTTTTAGCAAAGTGATTGATTGATATTTAGCGTTTCGGGATTTCGGGGATCATTTTGACAAGAAGTATGTCATTGACAAATCTTGATTTCTGAAGTTATGAAATCGCGACGTGTTTTAAAAATAGGTCTTAAATTCATCTTAATTAACTAAGTAAATAAGGTTAAGGACAAAACAGAGTTAGTTCGGTTTAACACAAATTATGGATCGGGATTTCGCGATTCGGGATTTCGGGGATCATTTTGACAAGAGATGTGTTATCATTGAACCCCGAATCTCGAAATCATGAAATGATTAACTTAATCCTTAACTTTTTGTGCTAGAGAATTAATTAATTAGCATTTAAACTAACTCTCTTTATTTCAAAAAATCGGGGATCGAGATTTCGCGATTCAATTTGTATTGAAAAATACGTTTTCAGCAAACCCCGAATCCCAAAAACTCTTTAAAGTTAACCTTAAATCCATTAGTTTTAAAGCTTATCATGATTAAAATAATTTTATAGAAAATGCGTCGGGATTCTTATAATACTTTTAGGTTTTTTTTTCCTTTTATTATTTAAATAATTGAGTTCTTCGAGAAATCGGTACTGTGTGTTTGGGAATGATAACGAAACTTGCGTTTTATGAAAAGCCGAAACCCGAAAAAGGAAAGTTTAGGCCTTAGGGATAAAAAAATTAAGATATGTTTCAACATAGGCTCCAACTGGGGACCTTGTCTCCTTGTGGGACGAGGAGAACATGTAGACTCAATGCCTTCATTGGTTTAATGGGGTCAAAGGCTTATCCCTACAGAAATTGCTAAGGAAGGGGATACAAAGGAAAAAAGAGATTTCATTTTTATTTCTGAAAATCTTTTCAAAGTTCTCATTTGTTGTAAACTCAGTTGTAGTCTTATTCATGATCTTCTCCTTCCCGTTACTGAAATTAAGTTAGCATTAATATGATTAAAACAATCTTAGGAAACTCAACAGATTTGTGGCTTTCAACTTGCATCAAACAAAGCAAAATTCATATTTTCAATGGGGAGCCCTGTCTTGACTTGGGATGCAGATCCGGTTTCGAAAAATTGGTAACTAGAGTAGAGTGGTATTTAAGTATGACAACCTTACAGATACCTCAGATATTGCTTCACTGCCAGCGATCCTGTGAAGTTATCTGTTCCTTTTTACTGAATTTCCTTTCACCGCTTTGAATGCTAATTATACATTTCACCTCAGATATTTCTTCACTGTCAGTGAGCCTATTCAGTACCTCGGTGAAGTTATCTGTCTTTTTATACTAGACAAGGGAAATCATTTAAATGAATTTCCTTTCATCGTCTTTTGGACTAGATGGGGGAAATCAAATATGAATTTCCTTTCACCATCTGTCTTATATTTACTTTTTGAATATGAAGTGGGGGAAATCAATGATACTTAATATACCAGGGATGGTATCTGTGTAAAAATTGAAATGGAGGTTTGTCAACCTATTTTGATTACTCTAGACCAACCTTTTCTCAACTTTCAAAACACCTTAGTCTGCAGAGAAAAAAGGGGGAGATTAATTTTAGGGGTCTTCCTTTGAGCAAGCTTAAACCCTCAGAAAAACTGTTAAGAGACCTAGGAGAGTCAAGATCAGTCTATGCATAACCATGTTTAGTCAGAGAGTAAGAAATATGAGGACTGGTCTTACTGATTAAGAACTGTTTTTCAATTTCAAAAGTTAAGATGTAATCTCTTCTCCCTCTATGGGAAACCCGAGAAAGAAGCTTGATTCAGAACTGAGGGTAGAAAGAGGGGATGTAGCATGATCTGGAAGTCAAAAAATAGAGGTCATAAATTAAACCTAACTCTAGGAACTCACTCTTAAAGATTTTTACTTTATTTACCTCCTATCTTGTTCTAAGTGGAACCCTTAAAGCCTAGATTTTGAAAACACATTTTTTTTTTTTTTTATAGAATCTTATGAGATAATCAATGCAATTTTTGATACAAAATCTTTGTTTTCACAAAATAAACTTTGTTGGGACTCACACCTTTTCCTTACCATTTTCGTTCTCTTTTTGAAATAGCAAAAAATCTTATCTATCACCTATTTTTGGCAAATTTATCTTCCACTTTAAGGTTGTCTATTTGTTGTTTTTACTTGTCGGGTTGTCAGCCAAAATCCTATGAAAGAACAATATGAAAAGTATCAGGGTTTTACGGAATTGGCTACATTAAGAATTTTGTATCCTTATTTCTAAAAGAGACATAAACCAATTTTATTTTATTTTTCTTTATTTACAGAATGAAAGTAGACTTTCCTAAGAAAATTATGAAATAAAAGACTTAAACAAAACGGTATATACAATGGGAATTCTGGAAATCAATTATTCCATATAATGTTTTAAAAACCGCCCATTGACGGGGGCGTTCAGGATTTTACCATCCAAATTTTCTAGCAGATATGAATTCTTTCCTTCAGAAGATGGAACCTTGAATGGTCTGTACCATATGTGATTGAATTTACCATTTTTTCCTGAATCCTCATTCCTAGCATCCCATTTCAAAACTAAATTTCCGGGGAGAAAATTTATGTCTTTGGCTCTACAATCAAATAACACTTTCATGTCATCCTGATATTTCTGCAGCCTTTCATCCACTACCACCCTATGCTGTTGAATCTCAATCAGCTGATTTATCCTTCTCATGATAGGATTTGGTTCTTCCTTCTCATCTTGTCACAGTTTCATTACAGGAAGTGCTAGGTTTATAGGCAACACTACATATGTCCCATATACCATTTGGAAGGGAGAAGTGCCGATAGAATTTTTCATGCCTATCTAATTTTCCCAGAGAGCGTAATTCAAATGCACATGCCAAGACTTTTCATTTTCACTTAACACTTTCTTAATTATATTGATTAAGCTCTTGTTTGAAGATTCGGCCAGACCATTTCCCTGAGGGTAGTATGTTGTGGAGTGACTGAGCACAATATTATATTTTTGGAAAAAACCGACCATAGCCATAGATTTAAAAGCCTGTGTGTTGTCTATGACTATCTTTCTGGGATAGTTGAACCTAGACAAAATAGCTTCTTCTAAGAAATCTATTACCACTGAATCAATATCCTTTCTCATTGGAATAGCGTCCACCCATTTTGTGAAGTAGTCTGTAGCGGTCAAAATCCATATGTGTTGAGCACTAGAATGAGGATTAATTTCGCCTATGAAATATAATCCCCATTGTTGAAAATGAGCTTCCATTTTGATCGAAATCAATGGCATTGTTGGGAGTTTATGTTTGCCTGCAAAAATTGGCAAGGGTTGTAAGCTTGTACCTTAGCATTGACATCTGAGAAAAGTTTGGGCCAATAATACCCAACCCTTAGGATATTATAAGCCGTAGCTCTCCAGGTGTGGTGTCCTCCACAGACTCCTTCATGAAATTGTCTTATGACCTTTCTTGTTTCTGATTCGACCAGACAGACCAATAGAAAGCCAAGCAAGTCCTTCTAATACAATTGTTTTTCAAAAATACAATACTTGACTGCATGAAGCTTCTGTGTTCTAGCTTTGGATGGGGACAAGTCACTTGGGCATTTCAATGTCAATAAGTAGGATACTATGTCCTTGTACCAATTTGATGAAGAAAATTTCTCTTCGATTCGGTTTTCAACTATTTGATCCTCAAGTTCATTCACGTCTACCCACTCTTCCTCCCCCTGAGAGTTGTTTATCCCGAGAGCTCTAAAATTGGATTTAGCTAAGAGTTTAGCTAAGCTTTGTGCCTTTACTAATTTTGTTGGTTTTATCTCTAAGTCGAACTCTTGAATTTTGGCAAGCCATTGTCCTCTTTTGCCATCATTGTCTGCCTGAACCAAAATATCTTTTACAGAGCTAGTAGGTACATATGCAATCACCTTAGAATGTAAAAAATAGGTTCTAAAAGGTTTTAATGCTTTTACCATAGCATATGCTTGTTTTTCCATTATATTATATCTGAGTTCAGCATCTCAGAGACTTTTACTAAAGAAGTCTATCGGTTGCTCGAAACCTTCTTCGTTCTTCTGAAGGAGTATCACGACGAGTGTATGTTCAGAAGCAAATGAGAAAATAAGGAAATCCTTGAGATAATCAAGGCTTGCTAGTATAGGTGCCTCACTTATAACCTTTTTGATGCGTGCAAAGGATGCTTTAGCTTCTACTTTCCATTTCACTTCGTTGTTTTTCCTGAGCATATCTGTGATCAATTTCACGATTTCAGCAAAGTTTGGAACAAATCTTCTCAAAAATTTTATTTTTCCTAAGAATGACTGAATTTCTTTTACATTCCTAGGAATACTTATTGTATCTATAGCTTCAACTCTTTTAGGTTCAATTCTGATTCCATCTCGAGATACAATATGGCCCAAAAGCTTGCCTTCTTGCATAGCGAAGTGAGACTTTTTAGGATTTAAGGACAGACCAAACCTACGGCATTTCTCAAATGTCTGCTTGAGATGTATCAAATGATCTTCATCCAATTTAGAAAAAATAGTTAGGTCATCCAAATAGATAACTACAAATTTGTCTCATTCGCCAACGAAAGTGATATCCATTGCCCGTTGAAAAGTAGCACCTGCATTCATCAAACCAAACAACATCTTATCATACATAAATGTACCCCAAGGAGTGGTAAAGGCTATTTTTTCTTTATCATGATTGTTGACGGCAATTTGATTGTAACCTAAAAATCCATCGATCATTGACATCCTATTAGCTCCTACCACTTTTTCTAAAACATGATCCATTTTAGGTAGGGGGTAATTATCTTTGAGAGAGGATTTATTAAGATTTGTGAAATTGACACACAGTCTAATTTCCCAATTTTTCTTCCTAACTAGGACCAAGTTTGCTACCCAATCGGAATATCTCAGTGGTATAATTATCTTTGCATCAAGGAGTTTTTTGACTTCCCGTTCGATAACAGGTAATAATATGGGGTTGATTTGTCGGAGTTTTTGTTTAAAGGGTTTGACACCAGGCTTCAGGGGCATCTTATGTTCGATCATAGAAGTGTCATAGGTTCTTAGTTCTTCATACGACCAAGTGAAAATGTCTTTGTACTTTCTAAGAAACTCTGTGTATTTGTTTTTGGTTTCTGTAGATAGATATTTGGATAGTTTTACCATCTGAGGGTTTTCTTTAGTTCCTATGTTACAGTCCTCAACCTCTTCAGGTTGGGGCTGTAGGGTGGTTTTTGAAGGGATATTAGGCCCTTGGGAATATAGTTATTCTTGAGAACAAGCATTCGGTGATTCACAATTTTATCATAAAACTCTTTAGAATATTCACCCTTCTACATGATCCAAATGGGATCATTTTGATTTTCTTGATCAGTATGCGTTTCTACAAATTCATCTATTGATTCTAAAAATTTGTGAAGTTGTTCATCATCCTCAAAGACTTGCCAATGCTATATGTTATTCGGTATTGAACATCAATGTCTCATTTTTATGTGATACTTTAATTTAAACGCGGTAGGAGGTGTGAAATTTGATGTTGCTTTGGCTAATGCATCAGCTTGTTGGTTTTCAGTCCTTGGGACGAAATGAACATTCACAGAGGAGAAGAAATTCTCAATCAGATCCCAGACACAATTCCTATAGGACCTCAACCTAGGATGTTTGGCCTGGTACTGTCGATTCACCTATTTTATGATTAACTCGGCATCGCCAAAGACTTTGAGTTTCTTTATTTTCATCCTCCTAGCGGCTTCTAATCCTAGGACAAAAGATTCATACTCGCATACATTATTTGTACAATTCACATTCCACTGAAGCCTATATGAAAAGTGGATTACGAATTGATCATCAAAAGCCACAAGGAGTGCCCCAGCTCCAACTCCAAGGAAAGATGAAGCACCGTCAAAATACATCTTCCATACACCAGTACTATATATATATATTTTTTAATTCTTCTTTTTCAGTTTTTTATTCTATACAACTTTCGTCTACATCTACTTCAAAATCATCATCAATAGATAAAACACAATTTCCTAAATCTTGGTCAGCAATATAAACAGGATGATTAATTGGGTTATGTGGATCACCTACCGTGAAAGCCAACCTAGCCTCTCTATAAAGACACCTGTATTGTCCTCTGAAAACTGAAATTGTAGCGTATGTCATGTCCAGCTGGAGAGATCCTCCAAGCTTGGCACCCCATGACCTAGATAATTGCATACCATACTTTGGAGGGATGTCAATGACCACTACATCCATAAGAATTCTTTTAGCAGGTATTTGTGCCAGACCTACCACCAGGTCTTTAATCATTCCTATGCATTTGACTTTCCTTGAATCAAAAGAATATAAGTCACCATAGGGCCTTGTGATTTCAAGACCGAGTTTCTCCATAATTTCCTTTGGCATCACATTGTGGGAAGCTCCGAAATCTAGCATACATTTATGGAGTAGGTGGTCAAACAAGGTTAACGTGATATAAAAGGGGGCCACAGTGTCTCTCACACCTTCGAAATGTGGACCAAAGACTATGTTTGGTTTGTCATCTTCTAAGTTGTTTACATCGGCTTGGATTTTTTCTTTGGAAAAGCTAATCATCTTAGCAATTTGTTTTCTGTATATGGGATTTTTAGCTAGTTCAATAAGGGGAATAGGAATTTTGATTTTATTTATTTCATTTTCCAGATTAAAATTTCCTAGGACCTTGTCATTTTCTATGTTTGGGGCCTCCATTCCTTTCTTTTCAGCTTTTCTTTCTGGTTCATACTTGTTTTCATTTACATGAGCCTTTGTTTTCACAATGAGTGCTCCTACTAGCTCCGACTAGACAGGTTGCGTGTCAGCGGTGTGAGTTTTTGCAGTTTGTTTGTCAGCAACTTTTGGAGTCACCTTATTAGTTTCTCCCCTTGGAAAGATCTTTTTTGTTGGAACAGTTGGGAGACTTTTGTTCCTAGGTATTAAATTATATTTCCTGTAGTTTGGCTATAATATCATCTGTGATACCCTGATAGGCCAAATTTTCAGATGTATCATTGCAAACATTGTCTTCCTATGTAATTTCTTTATTTAAAGATTTTTCATAATCTTGTCTTGATAAATAAGGTGATTTATTATCGTCGCCAAGATTATTAATATCCTCATCAATCTCTTCAAAATCTTCTAGATCTTCCTCTCCAATGAATTTTTCACTTTTGAAGGGGGTTGGGATCTTTTGATCTTCATTTTTAATTATTTTTTGTGGGGCATGAGGATCAAGATTCCTTCTAAAATCCTTCCTGGGGTAATTATCTCTTTTTGATTTCTCTAGTTCCATTTTTGATATCTTATTTGAAAGTTCTCTAATTACCCTAGCCATCTCATCTATTTTATCTCCCAAGGATTTCCCCGATCCTGAGGGTCCACCTTACTCTTTGAATTTCCTATTTTCTTTGTTCTCGGTTTCTATTTTTGCTTTTAATTTCCCTGATGCAATCATGTTCGATTCAATCTCAAGAGAATCATCCTACATTTTCATCAGATCTGTTGATCTCCTTTCTCTCAATAATAAGGCGAAATTGGGATCAAAAGCACCAGCAAAAGTCACCTTCGCTGCGGGTTGTGAAGGTTTGACCTCAACCGGGATTTTATTATACAACTTGTTGAGCATTTGCATGAATTCTAGAACAGATTCTGATTTTTTATTTCTAAGGGCTCCAAATTTAGTCAGGTAGTAGAGGTGGTCCTTCCTCTTTCCCCATTCTCTAATAAAAGTGCTTTCAAGTTCCTCGTAAGATCTTAGAGATCTGGTTGCTAAGGATCGGAACCAAGTCCTCACCTGTCCTTTGAAAGTCTGAACGAGGAGTCTAGAATAGACATCTTCGTGTTCTATTCTGAGGATGTCAGCAAATTGGTCAAAGAAGTTTATATGTTCTTGGGCGGTCAAATCCCCTTCCCCTATAAATTTCGAAAGGCATTTCATATAATTTTCAAGGAGATCATGTAGGGGAATGGGGAGGACAAGGGGAGCATATATAGAAGCTACTTTAGTGAAGATTCTAGGAAGCAGTACTTGACCACTTGCTGGTCCTCTTGGGCCACCACCTCTAGCTCCAACAACTCCTTGTGCAGCCATTGGTAGATTTGAGGCTGAAGCTCGGAATGCGTGAGGAGAAGATTCTCGAAAATCTAGGGAGAAAACCTCAGGAAGAGAGAATGTATCGTATGAGAGGGGAAGCAAGATAGATCTTTCAAGTGTTTTCGAAATGTTCAACTACGAAAAGTTAAGCTGACAAATAGTACGTATGGGTAAAAATACTTGTCTAAGTGATCTTCGCGATTTAAAAAAAAAATTCGGATCGGAGACTGACGAGGTATGCTTGTTGTTTCGTTTCTTTCTGGTGTTCTTTCGTCTAATATCCAGTTTACTTATCGTGGAGTCTCCAAGTGAAAAATAAAGGTAGCCTTAGAAGGTTTTCTATCCTTGTTCACTATCAAAGAAAGAAAGTCCCAATGTCGTTCTTCCCAGGGAACAGATTCGTTTCTTTGATCCCCGGAAACAGCGCCAAAAAGATGTTGTTCCTGAGTTTATAATTTAAGGCTGTAAAGTATACTATCAAGGCATCTGTAAAGGTAAAGGTAATTAAAGGATAAGAATAAAAAAGAAGGGTAAAGAAGAATCATTTTCTCAACTGTCTCTGTCTAGCTTCCTGTTGTTCTTGGATGTTGATATCTCTCTCAATAGCAGCCCATGAACGTTCTAATTCAGCCCGGTTAGTCATTGTTTGCAAAATAGTATTAAATAGGTTTAAAGCGATACTGGTTTGATCTTGAATACCAGGTTCTATGTTGGGTTGTCTGTTATTTGGGACAGTCATGAGGAGTAAAATTTTATTTAGTTGTGAAAGAATTCGATAAATTGTTACTTTGGTTTTTTAAGAGATGATAATAGGAAAAATAGTTTTGAAATTCAAAATAATAACATAAATACAGTTGAGGTCGTTTCCTGGACTTGAAACAATTTGAGAATCATAAAATAACAAAGAAATACTACTGAAAAATATGAGGCTTTAATCAAGAAAGAATCTCATATTGTAACAGGAAATCAAGAAGAAAACGAGATTTCTAATGAAGTGTTAAATATCATGGTTCAAATGATCCATAGGTCTTAAAATTACTAATAGCAATTTCATAGGAAAAGATGTAAATAATTTGATAACCAAATCAATCTAAACTATAAAAGATGTATAAAATAAACTTCAAATTGATCATTCATTAGAAAGACATTGAAACAGAAACATAGAAAAATATGGTAAACAAGGTTAAAGAACACATAGCTACAAGTTGGCAGGATTCAAAATCTTGTCTATATTGTAGATCACAGTGGATGAGAAAACTTTTAATACAATCAGCTCTCTCAAAAAACCAAAAGCCCATTCTCAGCCTTCTCAAAATATATTTATACATGATCATCAAATATTTTCCCGTTGGTGATTAACCAACTTCCTAAGGCTACGGTTACATGGATGAATCATGTTAAACCGTTTACATTTCTCTTCTAATTTCTAATGATGAAAATATTCAAAAGAGTACTTTTATGTTTGTGTTGATGAAGTTCCTTCTTCCACCTCAAGACAGTGAATACATTTTCCCAAAAACTTCACCAAAACTCTGGGAACGTCTGGTATCTCTTTTGCCTCAAATATGAAGAATCTTTTCTGTAATCCGGGCAAACGATCTTCTATTATCTTCCTTGTGAACTTAATAGTTTGCAACTTTAAGTTCAGTATCACCATCCACTTGTCGATTTTAGAGATATTGATTACCTTAACTTTTGGGATCTCTACCTTCATTTCCTCCAAATCTTCCTTGAACCTTAGTTGGTGCTTGACAATATTAATCTCTCCTAATAACCCAGGATAATCATTTTTTCCAATGTTCAATGAAGTCTTTTCTAAGAGATCAAAAATCCCTTGACAATCATCATTGACATCTCTGGTTATTCTTTTATTTTTGGCCAAGTCTACTTCCCACACTTGGAGTAATACATCTCCTTTAACTTGTTCTAAAATGGATAGTTTCCGAATCTTTCCGACCTCTTCCTTTGTTGAAAAGGGATACTTCTTTTTGGAAAGTCGTTCTGGCCACTTTCACTTCTCTTTCTTTCTGGAGCACCCGTGAATGGTAGAATGCTGAAACACTATATCCCTCCTCAGTAAAGAGATTGAAGAAGTCACTCTCCATTTGTACATACCATTTTAATTTTCAGTCTTTACTTTCATTTTCTGAGAGAAGGACAGAGGTCAGTTGGTTGAAGCCCGAAGAGAAGGCCCTAAGCCGCTGATCACTTTTCTTCAACACTTTTATTAGAAACAGAAGCAATAAAGGTTACCG
>JZKD02S1961978.1:0-14568 GCA_000966675.3 Picea glauca
GTAAAAATATCTGAAGTATAACCATTTTTAGTATCAACTACGCTATTATAAGATTTGGAGTAAAAAATATAATGACAAATAAACTTTATTACTTTTTCAAATGTGACAATATGTTCGGAAAATATTTGGAAAATATTTTGAGTAAAAAATATAATGACAAATAATTTTGATTACTTTTTCAAATGTGGCAATATGTTTGGAAAATACTAGTTTTTTAGTGAAATCAATACCTTCATTCTTTTTGCCTGCATGGGTGTAGACGGATTGGCAAGTGCCGTGTAAATGGAAGAAAATTTGTAAAATGAAGTCTCATGTTCGATTCTCAGCCGGACTTACTCGTGTGCCATTCTTGCGGGCTGGGTGGTTGCACCTGGGGTTATAGTGGTAGTCGGCTGGGGATTCCCCCAGTTAAAAAAAAAAAAAAAAAAACCTTCATCTCTTTTATATAGCACAAATTGTATTTCAAGGATACATGCAAAATTTGAAAAGTGGTTAACATTGAACAATTATTTGTTTCTTTACCTACATTTTTTGCATTT
The DNA here is from genome assembly GCA_000966675.3 of Picea glauca. NCBI lineage: Eukaryota > Viridiplantae > Streptophyta > Pinopsida > Pinales > Pinaceae > Picea > Picea glauca. Next base: position 540 of record JZKD02S1961978.1, read on the forward strand.
GYAGTCTTAGAATAAGGACTCCATTGTTGAGAAGAACATGTAAACATATATAATAAGTTATCAAATATAACGTATAGTTAATAATATATTAATATAAACAATATTATTGTATATTTTTTTTATGGAAAAAATATTTATATTAAAAAATATAATATATATGTTATTGTCCTTGGGATTAATTATTGACAATCAAAAGATAAAAGACCTTGAATGTTCATACTAACTTGGCATTACCACCCTTTGTTGACTATACAAGAGTTATACCTTAAACATGCTATCTAAACTACATAATATAGTCTTCCTTTTCTTATCAATTATCAATTGTGAAAATCTAATGCTGAGTGTAATCAAAACATAATACTAAATAGACCAAACCAATCCAATAGTTTTTTCTAGAAATGGAATTCCATGGCCTTTCATTCCCTTTCGTCGAAGAATTCATAAAAGGCATAAGAACTTTCGATTAGTTGGAGTTCTTGCTTTGAAAGGACATCTACAAATTGGTCAATTCTATGTTGATGTGAGTAAAAGAGGTCCATTCAAAAGACTAGAGGGAATATTGAATATCTTGTAAGAGATTCTTGATGTGTACTACTAATACATTGTTTCTTTTACTATCCCAATCTATAACCGTCATTGAATCTCCCATTACCTGCAACTTTTTAACCTTAAATTTGGCAGTGACGTAGAGAAGGGTCCACATTGTTGAGAAATTGTATTTCATATTTGAACCTGGACCTGGAGAATATCATACATAGAAATAATGAGAAGTGGTTAGATAAAGAACCACTATGATCCCACATCTAGACGAGTGTCCTTGACTGGCACCATCAAAACAATGCCATGGGACTTCAAAATCTAGCTGAAACATAACAATAATTCTAGGATTATTCACCCTCTGATCTGTCTTGTATTCATTGGAAAATTTATCAATAAGACCCATTGTCACTTCCATTGGAATGTACTTATCCTGAAAAATACTCATATTCTACACCCACCAAATGGTAGGGGAGAGATTTATAGATGGCCATAGAAAAGTGTATCATCCATTCTTGAACACTAACCACAACACTATCCTTGACTTCAATGGAATGTGAAGCTTCCAAACCTACTCCCACCACCATAATTTCACACCCTGGAAATTCGCTTCTGCTTAAGTGTAATATCCTATCGTCACTATGTAGTCTCCTGGATTACAAGCCTTTACATTGTACAATGAAAAAAGTCCCTGCACATGAAGAATCCTTAAAACATTCTCAAAAATCCTATATCCATCATCTTCTCCAATCCATGGATCTTCTCCAAGGTGAACTTTTTTTCCATTGTCAATTCTCCACGCTATCCATTTACTTACTAGGGGGAAGGCATCGACCAAGGTTTTCCAAACCAAAGAGATATTTCTAGTTGATTTACTAACTTGTCTGAACAAGTCGAAGTCCTCTATAGATTTGTCTATGAGGTATGTAGACCTCATCACCCACCCCCCAAAACGAGTTAATATAGGTGAGCCTCCATAGATTCATTGTTGCTAGATAATGACAATTAACAAATACGTGTTTTTTTCCCAACCTCCTATATTCTTTGAGAGAGAAATATTAGACCACTTTACAAGGGGATTTCATCATAATATTTCTTTCCCACCCATAAAAACTAGAAGCACTTTTTCTGATTTTAGTTATAATCCCCTTTGGAATTTTAACAATCGATGCCCAATAGAAGACGATGCTTTCCAATGTAGATTTGAGTAGGACTAGATGCCCACCCTAGAAAATCCATATGTTTTTCTAGAAGGATATGTGAGCATCTATGTTTTTGAAGTGGTATAACTAATCATTGTAACTATAAGAATTGGGTTTGAGGAGAAAACCCAGATACTCAAGGCCTCTATTTAACTCTAATATAGGAGAAGGAAGCAATTGATCTAGTTCTGTTTGATCTTCATCAAAGGTAGAATTAAAGAGAAAACAAGACTTAAACAAATTGAATTCCATACATATAACCAAACAATAGAGATATAGGATGGTTTTCAGGACGTAGAAATCATTGGCATTGTCGAAAACTAGGAGGAGAACATTGCCAATGAAGAGGAGATGAGTAATGGTTTCCGAAGCAGATACTTTGACCCCCCTTAGTTCACCTTTCCATTTGGGATCCTTTAAAAGAAAACAAATACCTTATTGAACTAGTATAAAAAGAAAGGGAGAAAGAAGACACACTTGTCTCAAGCCCTGGGAGGCCCGAAAGAACTTTGAGGGAGCACCATTGACCAAGACTAGAAATGAAACAAATTGGATACACCCATTATCTAATTAATTGTGGAAAGATTCCATCCCATTTGTAATAGGAAAATTCTGAGGTAAGTCTAGCTTACCTTATCGTAATATTTTTAAATTTCCATGTTTAGAGAAACTAATGGAGAGTTTGAAAAAATCATGGAATCAAGAGTTTCCTAGGTGATAGCCACCACATCGTGAATCTGGAAATTGCCAAGAAAACCAAATTGGTCCTCCAATATCAACTCACTTAGAATAGGCTTTAATCTGTTAGCTAGGATTTTTGAGACCACTTTATAAATCACATTGCAACACGATATGGGCATGTAATCGTCCAACGATGTCTCATCTTGTTTCTTAGGGATTAGTGTAATGAAGGTGGCATTTAGTGTTCCCAACATCTTACTAGAACACTTGGATTCCTGCACCACCTTTAGAAGATTATCCTTGATCAAATCATTAAAATATAGATAGAACTGAATCACCATATCATCAAGGCCTAGACTCTTCCCCTTTTTAAGGGAGGAGAGAGTTGAAAGTAGTTCTTATTCATAAATATCATCTTCTAGGGAAGCATTCATATCTTCACTAATCATATGTTGGCCTCGACTTAATACCTAAAGGATTTCTCTTATAGGGTATTTGGGATTCTCTTTAAAAATATTGTTGAAATATGTAATTCCCACTTCWTCCTTGTCTTGAAATGATTCTAGGTCAACCYTTCTTGAGTTTTGTGTTCCCAAATAGTATTAATGCTCTTATGTGAGTTGAAAAACTTATGGAAGAGTTTCGTATCATTTTCACCTTCCTGCACCCAGATCACCCAACWTTTCAATTTCTAYGTGATCTCTTCCTTGTTTAGAAGGTCTTGTTGATGAGTTTCAAGATCTTCRAGGGTAGATCTCTCCTCGTCTGAAAATATCGCCCACASATTCTYATCATACAACCACCTTATTTTTTAYTCTACTTCCTTGAGATACGCTCGATATTTCTCCCTATGAGAGGCCACTCACTTCCTGGTTACTTTCCTAACCAAAGGTATATTGTCTWCAAAATATTGCATGAAAGAGATTCYAGACCCAAATCCTTTATCAAAAGATCAAATKGRATACTAGAGGACAACACAGATGTAGAGGAAGCMACCAAAACTAGGATCCATRCACTGAGGATATCCCTTGACAAGTCATCTTTRTCCAAAGAATTGAAGGACCAACCCTTGAGCCTRGAGGAAGAAGATTCAATAKATTTAACGCYTGCAYAGATAGTTTCTTGAATTAGTAATATGTATGAAGAATAAAATCTGACAAGTCTTTTGAGAGGCATTTTTTGGTGCCYGGACCCTAGGAGCATTAAAAGACAAAGAAATAATGGGGAAATTATATTGAGGGATTTCYCTTCTCCATGGGACCTAAATATGGTAGCCTTCYTACCACTTCTAATGTCCTTTTTGGATTGAATTTGGGCATGGGAAATAAATGATTTTCTCTCCACCATGCYTYYAATGGGTTTATCTRGAACAAGAACACCCTCAACCAASACAKCGTCCTATGATTTGTGTTTTGAACGAAGATCATAATATGATTTCATAGAACACATWGGAACTTTTGATTGATTCTCCTTACATGAATACAAACAAAGGAAAATATCATTAGCTACTGACATATGGGCCTTCTATGAMAAGTGTGAGTTCAAAGCTAATATCATCATAGAGACRGGATAGGGKCCTTCTGRASAGACAAGTTTGATTTGAGGAGAGAGAGGCTGACCATATTTTTTGGAATGAATCAAAGAAGTCTTAAAAAGAAGTAGGGGAACAAAATTATTTKCAYGACTCTCAACTAGCATAGGGACTTCCTAAGGKAAATCATCYTATTKTGAGATAAGATAGGGAGAAGGAGAGGGATCATTCTTACCAAAATATGGGAAAACATGAGMAAGGGGCTCTAAATTTTCTTCCACATTATATTCCACCATTAGGGCTTCAACTACTTCTTTTACAACCATAGAGGGTTCCAGTGAAACTTGACCTTCTACATCCACCTGAGACCTAGATTATGCATTTTCCTTCTACACTTTCTTGGGTGGAATTTTGGGTCTAGAAGAGAAGTTGCATTATGCATGTAATTCATGATGTATGCGACTCACCTCATGCCATGAAAATCATTGGAACAAAGCCTTCCAATAATCAATTCTTTTAGACCAATTCTTGTCAGCCTGAACTAATTTGATTTCTTCCAGTAACGCATCTCTAAAATCCACCTCCACCTGAACCCAATCCCAACAATAGTTTGGCTTGGTCTCCCAGTCCTTCTCCAAACTTATGAACCTTCCAATTTAATCGACAATAAACTCCAAGACATCATTTTTCCAAAAAAACAATTTAAGGCATAGAAAAATGGCCCAAATATTTTGAACTAAAATGGGTTTCCAATATCCAATTTTGAAGGCACCCACATAAAATAGAATATGGGTCAGACACTGCTCCCAGTTCTCTACCAACCAAGTGTGTAAATATTCGAGACAAACCACTTTCCCACAAAATCTCCCAACTAATGCCTTCCCAAAGAAACTGAGAATTTCATCCAAATGGAATTTTTCCCTAACTACCATTCTTACCTTATATTTTTTGTCAGGAAATGAGATACACTTCCACACTAAACCTAGCAGAAGAGAAGAAAAGTTTAATCAAGAACACAAATGACACAAGCAATCACACAGTACACCACGATGTTACCCTAGAAACCCTTAGCCAGGAAAACCAAAATTCCTTGAGCATTCTACTCTCTTATTGTCTTATTCAATTTGAATAAAAGGTTACATGTCTAACCTTGGTCCACACCTAATACACAATTGGCATCATACCGTCTTTCATGTGCAAGAACAACCCTGTAGCCAATCTGACTTACATATGCATGAGAAAAAACATTTGATTTACACATGCATTAGGATATTTTTAATTATCCTTTATGACCTTACAACATGCCTCTTTATACGCTTTACAATAGGAAAAACTCTAAATATTTGCGCCCAAAACACGGTTACAGATCCATGCATATCATTGGATACAAATCCCGCAAATCCTGAGATTATGTTACATTCAACTCCAATTTGGATTATCATTTGACTACTAGTTGACATTCATTCGGTCTCTAGATGGTCGTCTCACACCCTCACTTCAACCTCTTGTTGGTTTACTTTCCATTGATATCTTTGAATTCRACTTTACCCAATCAACTACCTCGACCTTCGACTTGTTKTYGATCCACCTAAACCTTGATTGATTTTGATCCACCTCGACCTTTGACCATTAGTCGATCTTCTTSAACTAGAGTTTCACTGCAAAKAATCTAACARCCCAACAATMTCCCACTTGTTGTCTTCTTTTTTYTGAAATAGGAGATTCCTGAACTTTTGTTCATAGACCTAGGGAAGMAATTCCCATTTCCTCTCTACACCGAGATAACTTCATAGCACTCATAGACTTGGTCAACGAGTCTTCTATGTTTTCSAACGTGTCTACTTTCTCCAAMAACACCTTGTTACTCCCCACCATGTATCTTATGAAACAATATTTTAAATCAATTTTCTTAGTCTTCGAATGACAAGAAGGGTTCTTTTCCAAAAATATTGCWCTTTGATTGTCGCTACGTACCTTGATATCTCTCTACTGAAACCTGATTCCTGAACACAACATTTCTATCCATACCTCTTCTTTTCTTCCATGAGTGGYTGCCATGTATTAAGATTCTRTTGTTGATAAGGATACGACCACCTATCACTTACACATACAACTTATTGCTCCAYCGAGCATCTTGAAGACATTTTCATTGGTCGACCTCCATCGATCCAGATCTCTAGTCCAGTYGACGTCAACAAAGCCATGTACATTTAAKTTACCATTGTCATATCCAGGTATTCCATGGTAKCATATAKAATATATCTTCATGYCGCACAAATTCYTGAATACTCTCTYGACAGTTGTCYAGTGCTCCTTTCCAAGTGTCGACATGTACCTGCTTAACACTCCCACTACATGGGAAATKTCTAGTCAAGTGCAGACCACCATATAYATTAGACTACCAACAACACTTTCATAGGGAACATGTTCCATGTCCTCTATTTCATCCTATGTCTTTGGACATTGTTCAWCAATAAGCCTTTCTCCCACAGGAATTGGCACCTTCATTGGTTTGCAATCCTGCATGTTGAACCGTTTCATAATTTTTTCAATATACTTCATCTGATTCAACYAGAGMTTTCTAGCGGMTCGATCTCTCTTAATATCCATTCCAAGAATGAAGTTAGTTGCACCGTGATCCTTCATTTCAAACTTGGASGATAKCTTTTTCTTCACCTCCTTTATTGCATCCATGTTGTTTCCAATAAGAAACATGTCATTGACAKACAAAGMTACATATATGAAATGACCACYTTCTTCCTTGGAACATATGCAATRATCAACTTTTCTTATCACAAATCCCAAACTAAGGATGTATGTGTCGAACTTCTGGTACTGCAGCCTTGGAAATTTGTTTAGACCATAAAGGGATCWTTTCARWTTGCACACCAAATATTGMTTGCCCTTTAATACGAATCCTTCAGGTTGTTTCATGTAGATTTCTTCTTCCAGGTCTCCATGTAGGAACATTTTCTTCACATCCATCCATTCTATCTCTAGATCGAATGTTRCAGCCAGAGACATTAGTACTCTAATGGAAGCTATTTTTGCAACATGGGAAAAAATCTCACYGAAGTCAACTCCCTTGACTTGGGAATAACCTTTCACTACCAGTTGAGATTTKAACTTCTTGACTTGTCCTGTGGCATTCATMTTATTCTTGAATACCGATTTKCTACTGATGAGATTTCTTACACTAGGTAACTTGCTTAAATCYCATGTCTCATTCTTGTGCAAGGATTCCATCTCTTCTAACATGTCATCCTTCAAKATTTTACCCTCTTCTGAATCGACTGCYTCATTGACCAAATTGGGCTCATCGTCRATGGARGTTAGCAYGAATGAAGAATGGAAGTCGGGTGGACTATACCTCTCGACTAGTTTCTTTACTCTTTCTAAAATCCTTACCACCAGAGTCTATTGTTCTAYTTATTCCACAAATTTAGTCGACTCATCTCAATCATCTTCTTCATTCTTGAGTTCAAACCGCACCATCTCAGGATTATTMTCARTCTSAAMAACTTCTTCAAGATCAGACTTACCTTCRAATTCTCTAAAGACCACATATCGACTGTACACTATTCTCCTTAATGTCAGATCCCRTAACTTATATCCTTTCATTCCTTCTTTGCATCCAATGAAAATAAATTTGACTGTCTCATTGTCCATTTTTCTCCTCTTTTCCTTAGGAACATATAGAAATGMATCAMAGTTAAATAATTTTAGATGTGCAACTRAAATATTCTTAYRAGACTATRCCTCATGTGGATTCATATTGACTAGCATCAACGAAGGAGACATATTCACCAGATATCTTGTAGTGTCGACTGCCTCCACCCAAAATTCTTGTGCAARCCCAACACCATTGAGCATCTTCCTTGCCTTATCCATCAACATTCTATTAATTATCTTGGAAACTCAATTTTTCTGTGGGGTATATGGTKTGGTATTTTGGCATGTTATACCACACTTCTTACATAACTAATCAAATTCCTTTCCACATAATTCACCACCATTGTCAGTCCTCRACACTTTAATTATTTTCTCTATCTGGTTTTCCACGAGAGATTTAAACTTCTTAAATCTATCGAAAACATATGATTTATTCCTCGGRAAATATATCCATGTCTTCCTAGAAAAAYCATCTATGACGGACACATAATACAGGGATYAACCAAGTGAAGGCACAGTAACTGGGCCAAACACATCACTATGCACCRAATMTAGAATCYCACTTGCCCTTGTCGCTCCATATGGGAACCTCACCCAAATTTGTTTTTCATATGTGCAATGTTCACAAAATTTGACCTCTAAACCACATTCAAGAAACCCTTTGACCATACCTTTGATTTGCATATATCAAAGTCCTTTTTCTCCAATGTGTCCCATCCTCTCATGCCATAACCTGGTCGGGCTTGTTTTATCATGCCTTGTCGAGTCAGCTTGTACCGACTTAGCTTGAGTCAAGTTGATTTGAGTCTCATTCAAGATGATTTCAGGCACAATGATGATGTTGAATCCATTCAAGTCGACATTCCCTGACAGATTGTATAGGGTTCCAATCCAAAATCCTTTCATTAAGACCATCACACCTCTGACCATATTGCATGAATCCTTATGAAACGTAGTATGCACAACTGCATCACTCATCTTGTTGACAAATATTAGGTTTCTTTCCAAACCCAGAATGTGTAGCACACTCGAAAGGGTTATTTTCCTCCCATCCTCCAGTATTAGTTGAACTCTTCCTCATCCAAAAATTATGGTTGTCGATTCATCCCCCAAGAACACATCACCCCCATCATATAGTTCATATTCACATAACCATTCTTTATGTGGTGTCATATGATAGGATGCTCCTAAATCGATCAACCAAACATCTTGATCTGACTATGTACTGGTCAACGCAAGGTACACATCACCTCGCTTATTCGGGGTCTTCTTTCTCTCAGTCAACTACTTCTCATTAGATCCAATTTGACTTACAGTATTTTTATAATGCTCAACTTTACTGCATTTCGAGCATCTTCACGTCAAATGAACTAGGGATTTAAATCTACCCTTCGAATTGAAATTTCTACCAAAGAATATTCCTTTATCTTTGTCTACCAATCAGACACTCACTACTAGATCATATTTGTTTGATCCTTCCATGTTCTTCCTTCTCATTTCTTCCAAAATAAGAGAATAAACCACTTCCTCTAGAACTAGTGTGGTTGTATTACTCCCAATAGCCACGACTAAGCTATCCCAAGAGTCTAGAAAAGAACATAATAGGTTGATATACTTCTCCTCATCAGTGATCTTAATATCCATAGATGATAATTGGATTAACATGGTATTAAACACATTTAAATTCTCAGTCACCAAATTTCCATCACTCATTCTCAGAAGATATAGTTTCTTTTCGAGAAACAATTTATTTACCAGATATTTCGAATAGTATAAGCTTCCCAACTTGTCCCATAGTTTCTTGGTCGAATATTCACCTAAGACATTCAACAACACCAAATCTACAATACAAAGTCGAATCATACTTCTTTCTCTTCTTTCGAGTTTCTCCCATTCTTTCGTCGACATGCATGTCGACGAGGTACCTAGACAGACCATTGTCCATTGTTCTCGATCTACAATAATATCTTCCATTTTAATCTTCCAAAGCTCAAAATTTTGGCCATTGAATTTTTTATCTCTATTCTTCAACTGCTTTCCATTCTTTACCATGATCTTTAACACATTTTCTGACTTACAAATCTTACTGTACCTAGGGTTTAGTTCTCAAATTCAAGATTGGTAAATCAAGATCTGATACACTCTCCAAAGTATGACACCTCTCTGATCAATCACTTTTCAGGGAATACCTAAGCTCTCATACCGCATGTCAGGAAATGAGACACCCTTCCACACTAAACCTATCAAAAGAGAAGAAGAATTGAATCAAGAAAATTCCACAAGAAATCACATAGGACACCGAGATTTTACCCTGGAAACCCTTAACTAGGAAAACCAACATTCCTTGAGCATTTTGCTCTCTTATTTTCTTATTCAATCTAAACAAAAGGTTACATGTCTAACCTTGGTCCACACCTAATACACAATCAATATCATACCCTCTTTCATGTGCAAGAACAACCCTCTAGCCAATCTCTCTTACATATGCATGACCAACAACCTACGATTTACACATGCATTAGTATATTTTTAATTATCCTTTACGACCTTACAAATGTTGATGATTTTAGCTTGATGAGTCATCCTCCAGATCATTCTCCTATGGTCTGAGTTGATACATCTATGAGATCCCATGTGTTGGGTGTGCCCATCTGATGGTTGTACATCAAACTCTAGACTAAGTTGTGATGACATGTGGTCTCTTGTCTACTCCTATGGAATGAGTTAAGATGACTTGAGATGGTATCCTCCTTTGTACTCCTATGGACTAAATTGAGTCATCTTGAGATGGTCTCCTACCTTGTACTCCTATGGACTTAGTTGAGTCAGCATGAGATAGTTCTACAAATGATACTCTTTTGGACTCTGTTGAGTGTGACGTCATTGTGAGTGAGCACAGGTGGACATGTCCCTAGTGGTTGAGCACTAGAGGATGTGTGGATCCCTTTCTATATTTTCCGAGAGTAACATTTTTTGTAAACCTAATTATGTTGTGAAGGGTACAAGTCGGCCCCACCATGTGAAACATAATTAATATTGTGTAAATATTAATTATATTATTGAGTTAAAGAGGTCGTCCTTATTGTTCCAAAAGAAACACCTTTTGTTTTGTAAAGTTTTTTATAAATAGGAGTGTATCCCCATTGTGAATCACACTCACTCACTTGTCGTCTCAGAATTTCAGACCTCTTGTACAGTTGAAGTGCACACCTCTCTTGGGCGCTAGTTTCAAGGTTGTAGAGAACCCTCTTGTGTGCATATATGGTTTATGGTTTGGGGGATCTTCTCTTGACTCTATAGGAAATAATTGTTGGGTTTTTCCCTTGATTGAGAAGGTTTTCCTAGGATAAACTTTTTTTTTTCTTGTGCATGGTTATTCTTCTTGTGATCTTGGCTATTGCAACACTTGTGTATGGTATTGTTCCATTTTGTATGGTTCAAGTACATGCTAAATTTAAATAAACCATCTTTGCATGAGCTAAGAATTAAAAATAAAAAAAAACACACCTATTTATAGGCTTTACAATAGGAAAACCCCTAAATATTGGTGCCCAAAAAATGGTTACAGATCCATGCATATCACTGGCTACAAATCCTAAAAATACTCATATTTTTGTATAATTGACTCCAATTCGAATTACCAGTCGACTACAAGTCGACCTTCAATCGGTCTCTATATGGTCATCTCACGCCCACACTTCGACCTCTTGTTGTTTGAATTTCAATCGATATCTTTGAATTCGACTTTACCTGGTCGACTACCTCAACCTTAGACTTGTTGTCGATCCACCTCGACCTTGATTGCTGACAATCCACCTTGACCTTCGATTAGACTTTCACTGCAAATAATATAACAACCCAACATTTTTGGGATGATGGATATATATTTATTATTTCTTATATAAATTAACTATGATGTTTGAACATGAAGTTTCATCTCCTTAGAAAGAAAAATAAGGGTAACAAACAAAAATCCCAGAAAGACAATAGACAAAGTAGGGATTTCCCAAGATTTTAGAAGTGAATAAATACTTGAAGACATTACTAACTTTAATGGCATACCCATCCATCATAAGAAATTATAGCTAAGACAATCCTGATTTGTTGGAATGAAAGGACCAAAAGCAATGTGAAAGTACAAGTGCTAGACTCTAATTTCTCTCACAATTTCTCCTTCATTATTTGCATCTAGTTTTTAACATTCATCTATGTAATAACTCATTATTTATCACCCACCTCTTAGCATTACCATGTACAAATCGTATGATAAAATAAGCATGTCATCATATTTAAGCATTACAATATAGTAACATAGCTAAATTGCAATGTTCATATAAAATATAGTTTCCTGTATTGTTCAAGTTATAGTTCATTGTTCATAATAAGTATATTATGTGTCGATGTAGGAAAAATCACCCTTTGTCAACAGTAGGGCTTACCCCTGGTAATAATTCCCAATCATACCTCTCATCGTTTGGAATAGAGAACCCATCTAGATTCTAGCCTAACAACCATTTTTGGTTATGGTTTTACCGATTGCGGCTTGATCCACTAATGAAATTTTCCAAAGAGAAAGTATGAAATGAAACTAATATAAGATGCATGCATCCTAACTAAACTAAGGAAACTAGAAAATAAACATGGAACTGGCCATGCTCCTATCAAGGGCTCGGGAAATATGTCACACAAAGCAAAGAAAAGAACATGAATAAAAAACTGTAAACACAGAGTATTCTAGTATTTAAACAATCATTTACAGTTCTACGCTCACAAATTTAGACAAACATTCTCTGAATACAAAAAATAAGAATGCATATATCATACATAATTTTAATGTACAATATGAAGTACATTTTTACACAACCTGAATGTTGAGAAAACGCAAAGGAAGATTCCACAATACGTCCAACACAAGAATCAAAGCTATCCAAAAAATAGCTTGGACAAAATAACTTCACCTCATTAAACGTTTTAGTTATAGTACATGAAAGATCCAATGAAGGCTTCTCAATTTTATTTAACACTGTATTTTCTCCAAAACTAGTTTTTTGAGTGTATACAATTCTTGAAAAGGGAAAATTCCTTTTCTTGGATACAATCCTCGTATTAATTTAAGTTCAATGTGACTCTTTTCCTTCCACCTTCGCCATGAATGTTCATTTACAAACATTTCTCCTTATTCTCTCAGTAATTACGAGAGAAAAAAGATAGTAGTTATACTTCATATTTTTCTCTTAGTGGTGGTGGTCCATCATAGATTTTAGTTATAGTACACATCATCCACCATGAGGATTGGCTTGGACATTGGGATATTCGATCATCATAGGTTTTGAACTCCCTCTTTAGTCACTTGTGTTTTATTCTCTTCATTGCTCCCCATTGTTGCGACAATTATTGTTGTTGTTTTTGCTCTATTGTCTTTGGTTGTAGATCGCATTGCGAGGATGATGAGTATGATATCCCATTGGAATTATTACCTAGCATCATTCAACATGCAACAAATGAGTGACCTCAAATTAACCTAAAAGTAAACTATTAAAACCAGTCATTCAAACCCATAGAACTTAAATATTAATTAACTAAAATTTCATATAAAATTCTATGAATTAAATCCCTGGTTCCTATGGTCATGGTTGATGTGATATGTTCCCTAAGGGTGTTGACAAGGTTACATATATTAATCCTAAAATTGCAGAAAGTTGGTGAGAAATTTCTCAAATCATATAAGTGGGAAGTTGTATATCTTAGAAATGCCTTTCCAAAGGTATAAGGAATGTGTGAAATGGGAATACGAGTCAAACGTTATGGCCAAAATATGAAAGAAATTTTGGTAGGGCCCAGTCCTTGTTTCAAACAAATTCATGGGATCTTCTCTGGTGTAGACCAAAGCACTCTAAACAAACTCCTCTAGTTTAAATCAGAGAATTTTAAAGGAACTCCTCTGATGTAAACTGAAGAACTTTGAATGAAATCTTTTGGTGTAAACCTGAGAACTTTGAATGAAATCCTCTGGTGTAAGCCGAAGTAATTTGAATGAACTCCTCCAGTGTAAACCAAATAACTTTGAATGGAACATTCTAGTGTAAAGCAAAGAAATTTGAATGAACTCCTATGGTGTAAACCAAAGCACTTTGAATGAACTCTTTTGGTGTATACCAGAGCACTTTCAATGGACTCTTCCAGAGAAGTTTGAACTAACTTTCAGAGGGGTTTGAACTAAATTTCAGAGGAGTTTGTGGGAACTCCTCCTTGGCTTTCAGAGCACCTTGAAAGAACTCCTCTGATGTGAATGAGACATGTTCCTATCATCTTCTCCGACACGTATGAATACAAATTGAAATAATTTCTAAGTGTACTTTAACTGACAAGAAAAAACAAGAGATTGAGTTCAAAATTCCATAACTTT
>JZKD02S1961978.1:20445-49985 GCA_000966675.3 Picea glauca
TATATTTGTTCATAGATAGATATTTTATTATATTATTATCTTCAGTTCCTTAGATAGCAATTTTGTTTTATAGATTTTATCTTCATTCCTTTAGATAGCGATTTTATTTTATAGTTTCTATTTGTGTTCCATAGATAATGACTTTATTATATTTTATGTTATCTTCATGTTTTGACATTTAATTCGGTGTCCTAGCACATTGAATTTTGCTTGGGTTATTGGTCTAGATAAGTTAGGTTGCACCTTGGTTACTGTCACGCCTATCACCTTGTGACGACATGATTCCTGATGAGGGTCTCATTGCGTGCCTTGATGGATAGATGTGAATGATAACCTGGCCAGATACTTGTGCTTCCCGATGTGGTCGTATTGTTCATGGTAATAGATGTGGGTACTTGGTTTGCACATACTTTGTAATGGATGTTGGTATTGATGTTGTCCTTTATCTGTCTGTTGATTATCGAATGTTTCATATAATTGCATGGTGTGCTAGTATGTTGAGTCATTGTTGTCTGTTTCTTGATATGCATGCATTGTGTTCGTCATCTAGTTTTTTTGTTTAACTGTTGTCGTTGTTTCCTTCCTGCTTTAAGAAAAAAAATTGTTTTGCATTGAGTCGCTTGTATTCATAGCAACAAGGGCTTTACATATAGTATCAAAGAAGGTTCAGCTCTACGATTGTGGATTTCCATACTTTCCACTGCTGTAAACCCTTGAGTAATAACCTAGTGCTAATTAAAACTTAACCTGCCCATGCGGTAAGCACAGCTAGATGACACCGTAGAGATTCACAACATGGTCCCAGGGGAGGAGAAACGACGCCTCCAGTAACACCCACACCTGAGGGGTCTAACCCCCAGGGAGATGAACAGGTTGTCAGGAAGGAACAGATAGATGTGGGTGATGTGGTTGGGTTGATGAGGTCCTTTTGGTGGATGTCTGAGGAATTGATCCATCATTTGGATAGAGATGAGGCCAGGGCGTTGACACCCCTGAGGGTCCACTGCACGTTCTGTTTGATACTAGTAGCTTCCACCGTGAACTTGAGAAGGTCAAATTTCCTGAGTTCTTTGGTACCCCAAATGGTGCAGCCACTGAAGCATGGTTGGATAATATGGCGATGTGCTTTTCACTTCGTGACTATACCTCTAACATGAAGTTCCACATGGAGGTATTTCAATTGAAGGGGAGCACTCTTCTATGATGGAAGACACTAATGTCACAATTGAACATGGTTGTCGAAGACGTGTCATGGAACTATTCGAGGAACAATTCCAAGAGAGGTATATTTCTGAGGAATTTGTTGAGCGTCAGCCCAACGAGTTCAATTCCTTGCGAAAGGGCAACTGTACTGTGCCTGATTATGAGGCTCATTTTTTGAGATAATTCAGTCTGATCTACACCAAATTACAGAGAAACTTAAGGTCAACAAGTTCATGTTTGGCCTTAATGTTAGGATTCATCTTCTACTTCAAGTACTAGAAGTATTGGACTGAAGAAAGTGTGTTTGAATGTGGGGAGCCACATTGCCAGCATGACTACCTAGTGGAGAGAACTAGAGTAGCTCTATCAGCCGGACCCACTACCATTGGATATTTGGGCAAGGCCCATCAGATTCTTGCAACAGTGAATAAACGCCAGGTAGAGAAACAATCATCTGTTCTTGAGACGTCAAGTACCATCGTTGACCAGACCCTTAGTATTTTGATAGATCTCGATGCTACAGAAGGTTCATTTCTGGTGCAACGCTAAAAGAATTAAGGTAAAGGTAGTTGAACAGGATGAGTTTATATTTGTAGAAATGGCTTCTCGAACCAAACAGAAGGTTGGTGGGAAGGTTATGGGCTGTAGCATTAACCTAGAAGAGTTTTTCACCAGGGAAAACCTGTATGTCACGATCTTAGGATCTTATGACATCGTGATCGATATGGACTGGTTAGAATCACATGAGGCGATACTCAACTATAAGATGAAACAATTGAGCTTGGTCGATGATGAGGGATAGAGACGCGTAATTGTAGGTTGGAACCAGGGAGTCTCCCTAAGGTACATCTCTTCCTTGCAGTTGTGGAAGAGCATGCGCAAGGGATGTAAGCTTTATGCGATCCTTACGCTAAATGAGAAGGGAGTAATGAAAGGTCTAGAACACCTTCTGGTGGTGAGAGAGTTTGTGGATATCTTCCCTGAGGATTTACCTGAGATGCCACCAGACAGGGAGTTGGAATTTACCATAGACCTAAAACTGGGGACTAAACCGATAGCAAGAATGCCTTATCGGATGTCGACCCCAGAGTTACAGGAGTTTAAAATGAAATTGCAGGAGTTTTTGGACCTAGGAATTATACATCCAAGTGTGTCACCATGGGGTGCACCTGTTATCTTCATACAGAAGAAGGATGGGTTGTGGCGACTCTGCATTAACTACCATCAATTGAACTAGGAAACGATCAAGAATCAGTACTTGTTGAAGGGGATTGATGATATGCTCAATCAAATGAAGGGCATGATGATGCTTTCAAAGATCGACTTGACATCAAGGTATCACCAGTTACAGATCAAGGAGGATGGCATCCCTAAGACTTCCTTTAAGACTAGGTTTGGACATTAAGAGTTTATTGTTTTACCATTTGGACTAGTGAATGCCCCAAGGGTATTTATGAGTTTGATGAATGAGGTGTTCCATGAATACTTGGACAAGTTCATCCAATTATTCATTGACGATATTTTTATTTACTCTCAGATGATGGAGAAGCATGACGATAACTTGTGCTTGGTACTACAGTGTCTGTGAGAGAACAAATTGTATGGGAAATTGTCTAAATACTCATTTTATCAATTGAAGATTCACTACTTAGGGCATGTCATCTCCAACGAAGGTATCTCTATGGATCCAAAAAAGGTTGAGGCTATTATGGAATGGCATGTGTCGACGAATGTCCTGGAAGTGCGTAGTTTCATGGGTTTAGTGGGATACTATTGACAGTTCGTCGAGGGATTTTTGAAGATAGCAAATACGATTAAGGAATAAAAGAAGAAGAACAAGAAGTTTTTTTGGACCAAAAAATGTGCGGAAGCATTTTAGAGGCTCAAGGATCTATTGATGACAACAACAATACTAAAGATCCCTGACATGGATGTGGACTTATTGGTATGCAGTGACACATCCAAGGAAGGCTTAGGTGGAATCTTGATGCAAGACGATCGAGTTATTGCTTGCATCTCGAGTAATTCGAGACGACATGAAGAGAACCATGCGACGCACGATTTGGAGTTGTTATCCATTGTATATTCCTTGAGAGTTTGGAGACACTACCTTATTAGAAGGAAATTTGAACTAAAAATGGACCACTGTGGACTACAACACATCTTTATGTAAAGAAAATTGAACGCGCGACAATGGATTTGGTCGAAATTGCTTAGCGAGTATGATTTCAAGACTACTTACATAAAAGGAACAATTAATAGAGTGATGGATGCATTTAGTCAGAGACCACACATATTCTCAGTGATGCCTCTTTAGATGAATATACATGAAAAGATTCTAACTTTACAGCACGACGATGACTGGTACAAAGAGGTTAAGTATTTTCTTGGACAAAACACAATAATGGTACCAAAATTTGAAGGATTTACTATGGACAATGACGGATTATTGATATTTAAAAGTTGAATTTATGTACCACTGAACGACAAGGTGAGGAGTTTGATCCTAAACAAGGCTCACAGAGCAGTGTTCATGGCTTACCCAAGAGTCACGAAGATGAGGGTAGACCTTAAACCCTTATTCTTCGGGAAAGGAATGAAGGCATACATAGTCAACTACGTGGCAAGATGTCTAGAATTTCAGCAGGTGAAGTTTGAACATAGACATCCGACAAGATTACTACAGCCACACGCGATTCTGGAATCGAAATGGGAGGTCATTTTGATGGATTTCATTGTTGCATTTCCATTGATGGCAAGGAGACACGACTTGATTTTTGTGGTATTCAGAACTCTGTCGAAGAGTGCTCATTTTATTCCTGTGTGTATGACGTATCAGGAACCTAACATAGTTAGAATTTTCATTAGTGAGCTTGTGAGGCTAAATGGCGTGCCTAAGAGGATTATATACGATCTAGGATTGGTGTTTACTGGATGATTTTGGACTAGTTTCCAAGAGTCCTTGGGAACCCAACTTAAATTTAGTACTGCGTATCACCCAGAGACAGACACGTAGACCAAATGAAGAAGCCAAATCTTGGAGCATATGTTGTGCATGTACATGATGGACCAACATAAGTGTTGGGAGGAATTCTTGCCACTGGTAGAATTTTCATATAACAATAGTTATCAAAGCATCATTAATATGGTGTCTTTCGAGTTTCTTTACGGGCGACCATGTCAGATGCCTTTAAGTTGGGACCTTCTTGAGGATAGAATCCTGGTGGGACTAGAAGCAATCCTTGAAATGGAAGATCAAATGCAAACCATAAGATAAAGGATCAAGGAAGCGCAGGATCAATAGAAGAGTTATGTCAATGCCCATCATGTCGACTGTAGTTACAAAGTTGGCGATCGAGTCTTCTTGTGGGTGAAACTGCATAAGAGTTCAATCATGTTTGGAAAGGGAAATAAACTCTCTCCTAGGTTGATGGGACCTTTCAAGATTGCAGAAAGGAAGGGGCTAGTGGCCTATCGACTAGCCTTCTTTGATTCTTTAAGACGTATGCACGATGTTTTTCATGTATTTTTTTTTAGACATTATATTAGTGATCCTACACATGTTATTGACATGAGTTCTTTGGAGGTATTTGATGAGGGTGTGATCACAGTGGAGCCATTCTTCATTTTGGACCATCACATTCGACAGCTATGACATTGAGTAGTAGATCAGTTCAAGGTCCAGTGGGACAAATATAGTCCACACTTGGAGACCTGGGAGGATGCATATGATATGCGCCAACAATTTACATTTTTGTTTGATAGATAGACTTATGAAACTATGATACACTTTATATAGGCACTTACATAATGTGAAACTTTGGGATGAATTTTACACCAAGAGGGGATGTATGTAACATCTCTCTATTGTGCACACTAAGCGAACTTATTCTTGTAGGACAATTTCTTGCAAGTGATCCGAGTTATTATACTATTGGTCATTTTGATTATGATCAAGAGATATTATTGATATGATGATATTTTATTTTATTGTATTTACATAGACAAGTTCTATTGACTGGGTTCTCCTGAGTGTGCAAGATTTTCGACATTGAGGATTCTGAGGCATCAATGAAACCCCTTGGACTCCGGATTGAGTCAGGGAGTGGACTATTGGGGTTTGAATGTTGTTGATGTGACATATGTACATATGATTAGATGTTATGATTATTGAGTATTATTGTTGACGTGATTCGTTGATGGATGCAGGTTGACGATAGCTTGCCGACCAGACTCACATATGGAGTAGAGGGTTCACACGGGACAACCATAGACATTGAGGGAGAGATGTGGAAGCATCCCTGCCACAACCTACTAGCACTCTCATTGTGGATCGAACTGTAGGTTAATGATTACCTATTTCGAGAAGACCCATGATGTCATGAGGGCATACTGTCACAGTCACTCATGATGATTCTAAGGGGCACACTATAAGGTATGGGCCGTATTCCTTAGAGGCCCTTATTATCCCACAAGATCACCTAGCAGAGTATTGACTCTAGGGGTTTGATGTCTACCAAAGTGAGTCAAGAGGTGAGTGGAACCCTTGGAGCATGTAGTGTGTCCTGAAGGGCATGTCATGCAAGGAAAATAGAAAGAGGCGAGTGGCACCCTTGGAGCATGTAGTGGGTCCTGAAGGAAACACCGTGAAAGGAAAATGGAAAGAGGAAAGTGACACCCTTGGAGAATGTAGTGCGTCTCGAAGGGAGCATCATGATTTTAATTGGTAAGTGAATAAACCTATTCGACCTTAAGATGAATGATGTGATAAGTAAGATTTAAAAACAATTTTACCTCATAAAAATGTCACCCAGCCTAGTGAAATTAAAACCTAGGTCCAAGTAGAACATGTGGTTAAAAAAATGAAATAATAAATAAACATGTAACAAGAAGCGAGGTAAGAAATTCAAATTTATTTATTAAAGTCAAAAGTATAATGGAGGATTAAAATTTTAACAAGGGAATTGGTTGTTTATATCTACATTTGGTAATTTAATTTTTAGTTAAAAAGAAAAGAGGTTAAACGGTTTTTTTTATCTACACTTGCTAAATTGATTTTTAGTTAAAAAGGAAAAATAGGGAAACTTAAAAGAAATAGGAAACTTAAAGAAAAAGGGGAAACTTAAAGAAAAGGGGAAACGTACAGAAAAGTTGAATGTCTAACTTAGTAAATAATCTTTCCTTGGGAACTTGCTATTTATGAAATCAACTAGGAATTACGTAAGACATAAGTCATTTAAGATTTGTAAGGGAATATTCGGACACCAAGGAGAATTTTTGGGAATTATTTTAGGTGGGTGAGGGAAATAGGAATATTTAATTAATTAATAAAATTGATTTTCTGGTGCAACTAGGGGATGGGTGACAAGTGTACAAGGGAGGTTTTTCGAAATTAATTAACTAAAAAAGGAATTTAATGAGAATTTGGGAAACTAATTACTTAAAGTCTCTATAAAAAGGATGGAGGAGGAGGAGTATGGATATTATCTTTTTGTGTAACGTTATGCTACTGAATTTTACCTTGACTGAACTTTCTCTTGTGGGAATTGGGATACCTAGCTTGAGTAATGAGTGGTAGCTCAACCTTGCGAGGCGAGCTAGGTCCTAGCATTCTCTGGTATTGTGTGTGTTGGATCTGCCCTTGTTTTATTTTTACCCTTCACATTTTTCATTTTTTGATACTTGTAATCTAAAGATGGTCTTATCTTCCCCCGAGATTTTGAAAACTCTGCAACCTTGTCACGTAAGCAGCGATGCTTTTCTACTCTCAAAGAAAATCCACTTTCGTAAGAATTTTCTCTCTTTTTGTTTTACTTCTGGATCTCACAAGTCAGATGATTTAATCCTTGAGTTCACACGTCCTGAGTCATGAAACGACGAAGTCGTTTTTAAATTTTCACCCTAAACATTAACCAGGGTAAAATATTTTAACTCATGATTAGATGTCGTCGGGGTTTTGTGCCTCGACATTCACCAAGCCCAAGTTTTTATTTTTACAGCTCCGAGAGCCGAGAACACGAGGTCCTTTTGGGATAACCCTGGTCAAGGATGAAAGGCAAAAAGGTTAACCGTGGTTAAAGTCTGTTCTTGGCGTTTCGCCACTCGGCACTATCTTTTCGAAAGTTACGGCGCCTAAAACCCTGACTCACGAAGTTGCGATGTAATTATAACATGATTAATTAATCACCTAATCCAAGATTTCCTTCCCCCTAATTAAGCTTTAATTATCGCCATCTTGCGATTTCACGACTCGGCATACTAATTTCCCAGAAAGTTGTCTTCGAAGTTCCGAGTTGCGATGTGGTGAACAAAATGATGATAAAATTAATTACACCCCAAATTGCAATTACCGTTAATTAAGCCAGAATCGGTCCTTGCAATCTCGCGAGTTGGAGACTCAAAATTTTAAAGGAAATTCCACGATGTAGCGAACAACGAGAAATTGATGAACGTTGGTAAGATTTGTTAATTTAAGATAAAGCAAGATATATCCCGTGCCTCAAGGCTTTCACGTTTCCTGAGGAAGCCATTCGCTCTCCGCACTTCGACTGACTGTCAAACCGCCAGAAATTGATGACATTAATGGAGAAGTAGGGTAAATCCACGCATATAAGATCAGATTTTACGCAATAAATTTTTTTCTAATTACGATTTGATAGGATTATTTCGAAAAGTACCAAATTTTCAAATATATATAAGAGTTTCTTTTCATTATAACGAATGCATTTCTATAAGCACACAGAGCTCGTCATTTTCGATTGAACTAATTTCTACATGTATACGCATTTCTATCACAGAAGGGAGAAAACGCAAGCTTCAGCTATGGCTCCACGGAAAGCAGCAAAGGAGAATGTCGAGGTTGCAGGGCAAGGCTCAGATAAGGTCTCCGACACTTCACCTCAGAGTGTCGACTCAGTCCCTAGCTGGTCATTTGTTTCAGACATTCTGCAATCGAAGTTGGTGAATTATTCAGACTCAGACGACAATGAAAAGGATGACTTGAACACTAAATACAAGATAGTTGTTCAATCCGGAATGCACAGGGTAGCAACCAGACCACGGTTGATCCCATATTATTATATGATCCAATGGGCATTGGACCACATAGACCTACCCACAAGAACTATCATGAACGACAAGCGGGTCACGGTCGAGACTTTTAGGCTGGAGCATATCGAAACCATGTATAAGCTCCCGACGACATATGAATACATGTATGGTGCTGAATTCCTGGAGGAATTCAAAGAGAAGGAGTTCACACAATATGATAAAACCATGCCCGGTTTGATAAAGGATTGGGTTTCGCGCTCCACAAAATTCAGAGCAAATGACCAGGGCGTTTATTCAATCGCTTCATTGGAGCCACAGTATAAGTATGTGGAAATGATGACATGTCGACTATTTGGGAGGGAGGACATGTCACATTTCTACATTGTGTGGGTACCTCTCATGTTTCAGGTCGTAGAAGGTTGCTCGTTTAATTGGGAAAAGATACTCTCGGACAATTTGGCCAACCGGGTCACAGAGTATTGGGAGTAGAAGGCAAGTGGGAGGTCGTCCTCATTTTTCATGTCCACATATATTATGGACGTGATATGTTCCATGACACCATTCCCCTTGATGATTTGGGCTTGGAAACTGGCCAAAGACAGGCCCGTACATGTATATCACAATAAACTATGGGAGAATAAAGCGGACAATTTCATATACGAAATTTTCAACTGCGTGATGGTGCCCCTGCATATCGCCATTTTAGGTCACCCACCACCTCGTATCTTGGACAGCATTGCTGCAAATCTAAGTGGTATAGCGGACTGGTACGTGGAGGCAGAGTTCTCCTACTTCAGAGTGTTCGGGGCTGTTGTTCCCCCACTTGCACTACCATTGTTCATCCCCGACAAGCTGGCTTGTCGCAAGGTCACCCGACAAACAATGATTGGTGGGGTGAGTAAAGAACTTAAAGCATCTGCAAAGAAGGTGTGGCTGTCTTTTCCCATTCGGCTAAATTCTTATTCTTTATTGGATTTCGGGCATGCCAAAGTCGAGGTTGCAGCCCTGGAAGACCTGAAGTTGGTCTCCATCGAGTATAAAAAACATCATCCTCAGAGAGTTGTGAGCAACCATTTAGCTAATTGTGGGATAAATAGGTTTGAGCATGATATTTCACCCCCAGACGACATTTTCCAAGGGGCGAGGTCTTATGAGGAAGTGCTAGCTCGGATCCGATCTTTAGCACCAGAAGACATAGCCTCTATATTGAAATTTCAGGAACACAGACGAAGTTGTCTTCCCGCTGTGTTTCGAGGAGGGAGTCCAGGCATTTCCGAGACGGAACCGAAGGATACTGAAGGCCCTAAAGATGTAGCTCCTGACTTGGGAAAGCACCAGGACGAGGGGAATCAAACAAAGAAGCCCGAAGAAGAGGCACAGAATCGGGACCTGCCAAAGAAACAGAATCCGGAAACTGAGACAAAGACCCCTGAACCTTCGAAGAAGTAGGACCTAGTCGTCACACCAGGAAAAGAAGTGAAACAAATCGGGGAACCCATCACTTCTTTCACCCCCTTGCATTCGATGTAAGGAAATATAGAAGAAGAATGGATTTTCAATGAGGAACTAAGGCTTATCAGAGCAGAAGAACTTCCTTCGAACGAGTTCTTGTTTGACAAAAAGAGAAAATCGGTAGTGAAAAGGGAATTCTACCAGGAGGGAGATTCGACTGCTAAAAAGTTCAAGGTTATGACCGATGAAAAGAACAAAAAGAACGAGCAATTCGCCACAGAAATCGTAGGAATGCTAGGAGCGTATGCATCAGCAAATCAATTTTCAGTCGGATTGCTAAAAAACCAACTCAAAAGGAAAAATCGCCTGATCAAGACTCTCGAAGCCAAAGTAGCTTCAGCCACAGAAAATGCTAAAGGCCAGGAGAGCGGGGAGATAGAATTGGCCCGACTAGCTAATAAAAATGAAATAGAAGTGCTCAAAACCAAGCTGGAGCAAGCACATCTAGTGGTCCGAGACGGTCGGATACAGGCGGGCCAACAAAGGACTATGATTGCAGAGTTGTAGGCTCAGGTAGAGACCGCCGAAAGTAGGATGATCGACGTCGAGGGGTTTAAATCCCGAGCGATCGAGATTCGGAATAGGATTGCTTCTGCACAACAGAGTTTGCTCTCCAAAGTGGGAGCGATCCGAGAGAATTGTCTGTTGATGAATCAGGCTTTCGAGAACCTGACTATCAGAGAGAGGGATTCAGAAGCGGCTTGGGTCGCCTTCCAAGAGGCGGTGATAGCTACGAATAACAGAGTTTCGGCAGGTTCCCCCAGGCTCGCAATCCTAGAGCAAACCAGAGGTAATATTCTGTTGAAGGATTGGGAGCACAACATTACCCTAGGCAAGGAGCAAGCCCAAAAGGCAACCAATTCATTAGAAGAAGCCTTTAATTCTATAGATGGTGAGCTATTGGGTATGGACAATGGAGGCGATGCAGAAACATTGGTACAAATGAATGTGGAGCAGATCTCGCTTGATCTGAAAGAGAAGGATGAGAGAGATTCAGTCGATATCTCTCAGATAGGTATAGTGGACATGGCCCGAGTTGATAGGCACTTGATCTAGCCCAATGCGCAACTAAGTGCCCTCGACATCATAAATGCATAAATGGGGGACAAGCTACAGTGGTTAGCCCGAGAATGTTACTTCGTCGAGGCCCGCTATCAAGTAGAGCCTTCACGGCTCGTATATCAGCTTTTGGAAAGATGTCTCGCCTGCACCGAGTCTGCGCAGAGACGAGAACCTAACACTAAGTGAAGATAGAGTAGGGGAAATGGAGCGATTGCTCTCTCCTCTGCCGTAATTGAAATTTTGCGACTATTGAGATTCTACCTGCCTTGTAGAAATTGTATAAATATACCCCAGAAAGAAATAAACGGGGCTGGACCCTTTTTGAGATTTTGTAATAGAGTTTTTGCATTGAGATTTAATACAAGCAGATTTGAGATTCTCAATTCCGTCACTTCTGTATTACAAGTTTTCTTTCTTGTTCCTCATTTTTCAAGTTCAATTCATATTCGTAATTGATGTGCTTTGTTATACTTTAGCACTACCACTACTATAACTAATAAATTTGGGTTTTCTGTAATTGTTTATTGCCTTTCCTCTGCACCAGCTATCAGCTATGTAAGACCAATTTGCATTTTCGAAATTCTACATGTATTTTTTGTTACATCAGTTATTTTCTTACATTTTTTCTTCTTCCGTTTACATCGTAAGATTTTCCCTTGGCAGGAACCTGACACAGTAAACGGCTCAATTTTTTTCTCCCATCTCGCCCTTTTATTAAAATATAATACAGTTACGGGAATGAACCTTAGATTTTCATCCGTATTCTAATTCTGCAACCAAAAGTCCTCTTTTACAAGACTAAACTGAGACAGCGCTTAAAATCCATTAAAGTTTTTCAAACCTGCGGTGTTCCCCCATGACAGTCCCTGTACCAACTCAACCTAACGTTGAACCTGGTTTATTGGACCAAACACACATCGCCTGAAACCTCTTCAATACTATCCTTAAAACAACATCTAACCAGTCCGAACTCGAACAATCATGGGCAGCCATTGAACGAGACATAGCTATTCAGGAATAGTTTGAAGCTAGACAACCCCAACGAAGAAATCTCCCTTAGTTTCTTTCTCTGAATGTTGACATCTTCCCTTCTCCATACCCTAACCACATTCGGATGCCTTGACACTGTACTTTAGAGCCTTAAGTACAGACTCAGGAACAACATCTTACTGGCGCCGTTGTCGGGGACCAAAGTTACAAAATCTTTTTCCCTGGGAAAACGACATTTGTTTTTCATTGAAAGTGTTACCCTTTGATAGTGAACAAAGAGTACACACCCTTTAAGTATTTTTATATTTCACTTGGTGACTCCATGAAGAAATAAACTGGCATTCAGTCAAAGGAATACCAGACCAAACCCAGATGGTGAGAAGATTACACCCGTTACTGATCCTGAAAAAATTCTAAAGGCGAGAGCCTCTTTCAAGCCTACCACTGTTGTTTACCAACTTGCAATCCCATGACCAAAGGCCAAGAGTCCTTCTGAACCCTCGACCTCATTCAATCCTTTCTTTGACACTAAACATTCAACACCCATCTGCTCCGAAATTAGGAGTGAAATTCATCCAATAGTCCCTTTAGTACAGAGAGGTGAAGGCCCTCTTGAAGGTTCGTCGGCTTTTAAAATACCATCTTATCTTCAGTTGAATTTCCCGACCTCTCCAAATCCTGAAGAGTGTGTTACACACTCATTTCCCACACCCGTCGATTTTCCCGATTCCGTCTCTTGCAAGTCTGAGGAACCAACCCCTCTTGTTCCTTATACTTCCTCATCAGAGTCTCCTCTTAGCGAAGAAAAGAAAAATCCCCTGTTATTTTTTGAACAACCCCTTTATAACTTTCCACAAACAATGATGGCAGCCACCAGAGGAGGAGGTGGAGGGTTTATAGGAGGAGGAGGAGGGTTTGGAGGAGGTGGAGGAGGTGTCCCTCTAGGAGGAGGTGGAGGAGGAGCCCCTCTAGGAGGAGGTGGAGGTCAAGGGCCTTCCCCCCTTTCCAGAGTTTTCGTGAAAGTCGCAGCCCGATACGCCCCTTTGGTGTTGCCCGTCCCCCTACACAACTTTCCAGAAAAATACATAAATAATTTACCGAAATTTACTGGGGAGGGAGATCTGATCGCTGCTGAACATATTAACTTCTTTGACCAGTTCGCAGATATCTTCGGGATCGAGCACGAAGATGTATATTCGAGACTCCTTGTCCAAACTTTTGAGGGTCAGGTCCGAACTTGGTTTCAGAGCTTACCCGTAGCTTCTATCCCTTCATATGATGCTTTGGAAGACGCTTTCCTCAGACAATGGGGCGAGAAAAAAGATCATCTCTATTATCTAACCGAATTTGGGTCCCTGAAGAAAAAGAACTCGGAATTAGTCATGGAATTCATTCGGAGATTCAACAAACACTACAATAAAATCCTAGCTGAAGTCAAACCCTCTCAACCCGCAGCCAAAGCGACCTTCGTCGGAGCTTTCAAGCCGGATTTCACACTACTTTTGCGAGAGCGAAGGGGAGCCACCTTAAACTGCATGCAGGACGATGCGGTAGAAATAGAGTCTAACATGATGGCTTCGGGTAAACTTAAATCTATACTAGAGACTGGAAACCGGGAACCCAAATGCTTTAGAGAACAAGCAGGCCCTTCAGGGTCCAATAGAGCCTCTGACGATAGAGTGGATGACAGGGCTAGAGTGATTAAGGAATTGTCCAATAAAATAACCTGGATGGAACTTGAACAGGATAAGTCTTACTCTTACCCCAAAAAAGATTTCAGAAAAAATCAAAACCCTCCTAATCAACAAAGACCAATAAAAAAGGAAGATAAAAAAATTCAAGATCCCTTGAAGAATGAAAATTTTATAGGAGCTAACAATTTTAAAGACTTTGAGGATTCATATAATGATGTCATGAACTTCGGTGATGACTGTAGTCAACCATATCTGACTCGCGAAGACTACGAAAAGTCTCTAAATGTGTCGGAGACACAAAATGAGAGCAAAGAGAGTGATCACATCGAGAACCATGAATCCCAACTAGAAAATGAGATAGTGATAGCTGAACTTCAACCAAGGTACAACCTGAGATCTAAGAATAAACCTACCTCAACAATTCAACCCAAGAAGATCCTTCAGAGAGGTCAAGCTTATGAACCTCCTTCGGACGAAACCCCACTACCCAACAACAAAACTAGAAGGGTAAGCACTCAAGAGTCTGAGGTAGAAAAAGTTGGAACTCAAACACAACCAATCGAACCTGTGAGTAAAGCCACATCTTCAACTGGGACCATGAGCGATAAATATGTCCAAACAAATAAATCAGAAAGAAAAAATTCGGAATCCTCAACTGGAGAAACAGATAGGATGAGTTGAACGTTTAGTTTTAAAAATGAGTTGAATAAAATTAATATACCAATCCCTTTGGTGGAATTAGTGAAAAACCCCTGTTATTGCAAACAAATTACCAAAATGATAGGTGTCTCTGAGCTAGAAATCCAGTCCAATGTCATAAACTTGGAGGATGATAGACCTAACATCACTTTTGGTCCCCATTTTGAAGGGTCCAAAGACAACATTGCTCCCTTTTATATCACCCTGAACGTATATGATCAGTTGCTGCATAATTGTATGTTAGACTCCGGAGCTTCCCATAATGTTATGCCTAAGATTATAATGGAGAAGCTGGGTCTCTAGATCACAAGACCGTATGGAAATCTGTACTCTTTTGATTCGAGGAAGGTTAAATGCATGGGTATGATAAAGGATCTGGTAGTTACTCTAGCGCAGGTCCCTGTTAAAAGTATCTTGATGGATGTGGTTATCGTCGATATTCCCCCTAAGTATGGCATGCTGTTATCTAGGTCATGGGGGGCCAAGTTGGGAGGTTCTCTCTATTTAGACATGACTTATGCCACAATCCCTGTGTTCAGTGGCTAGTTCACTTGTTTATACAGAGAAACAAGATTAGCGTATACAGTTAGTGATCCTCAAAACCCACACAACTTCCCTATTTACATCGCAGACCAAGATCTGGGAAACTGCATCTTGTCTTTTGATGATGGTCTAGAGATTTTCCTGAAGGAAATTGATACAAAGCAAGAAGAGTCAAATCCCATGACAGAAGAGATGTGTAATACTGGTGTATGGAAAATGTATTTTGATGGTGCTTCATCTTCTGAAGGGGCTGGTGCTGGACTACTTTTGGTGGCACCTGAAGGTAAGTTCATTGTTCCTTTCTCCTATCGTTTGCAGTGGGACATAGATTACACAAATAACGTATGCGAGTATGAAGCATTGATCTTAGGATTAGAGGCTGCCAAAAAATTAAATATAAAAAACTTGGAGGTATACGGTGACATGGAATTAATAGTCAGACAAGTGAACCGACAGTACCTAGCTAGGCATCCCAGACTAAGAGCGTATATAAATTTCACCTGGGATCTCACGGAAAATTTTTTCTCATCTGTAAATATCCATTTTATCCCTCGTACCAAGAATCTACATGCTGATGCATTGGCAAAGGAAGCTTCAACCTTTTCTCCTCCCACAACCTTCAAACTAAAGTATCACATTGAAATCAGATACAAGCCTTCCATACCAGACAATATCTGACACTGACAAGTCTTCAAAGATGATGAACAGATTAATAAGTTCCTTACAGCAGTAGGCGAATTCTCAGAAACTCACGCTGACCAAGAAAACCAGAATGACTCCATGTGGATCATGCAGGAAGGAGAGGAACCTGAAACCTTCCGAGAAAAAATTGCAGACCATCGTATGCTGGTCCTTAAAAGAAATCAGATTCCCAAAGGATTGATTCCTTTGGAAAGACTTTTTGATTAGAACGATGTACCTATAAAGTCCACTTTGCAGCCCCAACCAGAAGAGGTCGAGGACTGTGATATAAGAATCGAAAAAGAACCCTGGATGGTAAAAATATCGAAGTTCCTTCCTCTGAAAGTGAAAGTTAAGTATATAGACTTACTTAGACAATATAAAGATGTTTTCACCTAGTCCTATGATGAATTAAAAACATATGACACTTCCATTATTGATCACAAGATACCTTTGAAGCCTGGGGTCAAACCGTTTAGGAAAAATCTTAGGCAAATTAACCCCATTCTGTTACCCGTGATAGAGAAGGAAGTTAAAAAACTCTTGGACACAAAGATAATCATACCTTTGAGATACTCGGATTGGGTAGCTAACCTAGTTCCAGTCAGGAAAAAGAACGGGGAAATCAGACTATGTGTGGATTTCTGAAACTTAAACAAGTCATCTCTCAAAGATAATTACCTGCTGCCCAAGATGGACCATATTTTAGAAAAGGTTGTTGGAGCTAATCGAATGTCAATGATAGATGGTTTCTCTGGTTATAATTAGATCGCTATGAATGAACTAGACAGGAAAAAAACTGCTTTCACCATGCCCTAGGGCACCTTCATGTATGACAAAATGCCTTTTGGCTTGATGAATGCAGGGGCCACTTTCCAGCGAGCTATGGACATCGCTTTCATGGGAGAAATAGACAAGTTCATAGTTATTTACCTTGATGATCTGACGGTATTTTCTAAAAATGACGAAGAACATTTGATGCATCTAAGACAGACGTTCGAAAAGTGTCGCAGGTTTGGTCTATCCATGAACCCAAAGAAATCACATTTCGCTATGCGGGAAGGTAAGCTTCTGGGCCATGTCGTGTCTAAGGAAGGAATTAGGATTGATCCTAAGAGGATTGAAGCAATAGATACTATCCCTATCCCGAGAAATATAAAATAAATTCAATCATTCTTAGGAAAGATAAATTTTCTACGAAGGTTCATTCCCAATTTTGCTGAGATTGTCAAACTGATTACAGGAATTTTGAAGAAGGATAGCGGGGTAAATTGGACCATCGAGGCCAGGGCGTCATTCACACATATTAAAAAATTCATAAGCGAGGCACCTGTGTTAGCAAGTCCGAATTATCTGAAAGATTTTCTCATCTTCTCTTTTGCTTCTGAACATACCATCGTCGCGATACTCTTGCAGAAAAATGAAGAGGGGTTTGAACAACCGATAGCGTTTTTCATCGAAAGCCTCAGAGATGCAGAACTGAAATATGATATAATGGAAAAACAAGGGTATGCAATGGTAAAAGAATTGAAAGCATTTAGGACCTATGTGCTACATTAAAAAATAATCGCGTATGTGCCCACCATTTTTGTAAAAGACATAATGGTACAGCCGGATAGTGACGAAAAACGAGGGCGATGGCTTGCTAAAATACAAGAATTCGATCTGGAAGTCAAGCCGATTAAATTGATAAAGGGGTAGGGCCTGGCCAAACTCTTGGCTGAGTCGAATCTTAGAGCTCTTGATATTAATTGCCTCCAAGAAGAAGACGAAGACACACACCTGCCCAAGCCGGATGACTAGGCAGATCCAAGCAAGATCGAGGAAAAGTTCATATCGTCAGGCTGGTATAAAGACATAGTGTTCTACTTGTTGAAATTGAAATGACCAGATGGACTATCACCAGCCAAATGCAGAACTTTAAAACTCCATGCTGTAAAATATTGCATCGCCGACAACCAGCTATATTGGAAAGATCCACTCAGGTTCCTGCTAGTTTGTTTGGTTGAGTCAGAAACTCCACGGGTTATAGAGGAATTTCATGAAGGAGACTATGGAGGACACCATGCATGGAGAGCCACAGCCTATAAGATTTTGAGAGATGGATACTATTGGTCGAAATTATTTTCAGACGTCAATGCCAAAGTACGCGTGTGCAACCCTTGTCAAATATTCGCTGGTAAATAGAAACTCCCTGCACTACCACTCGTTCCAGTCAAAGATGAAGCTCCATTTCAACAATGGGGTCTAGACTTCATAGGGGAAATTAATCCTCATTCCAGTGCTTAGCATAAATGGATCCTAACAACTACAGATTATTTTACTAAGTGGGTGGAAGCCATTCCAACCAAAAGGGCAACAGACTCAGTGGTGATCGATTTCTTGGAAGATAACATCTTGTCAAGATTCGGGTGTCTCCGAAAGATAGTTACCAATAACGCCCAGGCTTTCAAATCCATGGCTATGATCAGCTTCTGTCAGAAGTATAATATCATTCTCGACCATTCTACTGCATATTACCCCCAGGGGAACGGATTGGATGAATCATCTAACAAGAGCCTGGTGAACATAATCAAGAAAGTACTGGATGAAAATAAAAGGTCTTGGCATGTGCACTTGAAATACATAGTATGGGCAAACCGCATCAACACTAAAAGTTCCATCGACATTTCGCCATTTCAAATGGTCTATGGGACAGAGGTGGTACTACCTATAAATCTAGCACTGCCAATGATGAAGCTATGGCAGGATCAAAACGAAGAACCCAATCATGTAACCATAAGAATCAACCAGTTGATCGAGGTTCAACAACATAGAGTTGAAGT
This sequence comes from Picea glauca, assembly GCA_000966675.3. Taxonomy (NCBI): domain Eukaryota; kingdom Viridiplantae; phylum Streptophyta; class Pinopsida; order Pinales; family Pinaceae; genus Picea; species Picea glauca. The sequence continues at coordinate 38,705 of JZKD02S1961978.1, forward strand.
CGATGAAAAAATGCAGAAGTACCAAGATGAGATGAAAGCATTGTTCGATCTCAAGGAAAAAGATAGGGAATTCCTTCCAGGTGACTTAGTACTAAGATGGGATGTGAGAAAAGAGGAAGCTGCGAAGCATGGTAAATTTGACCACCTCTGGTATGGACCATTTAGGGTCTCAGATCTAGAAGGGAAAAATTCCTACCTGTTGGAGAACATCGACAAAGAAATCCTCAACGCCCCTATCAACGGGCGATATCTGAAACATTACATGACATAACAGTCGCCATTCTTTTCCATAAAAAAAATAAAAAATAAAAAATAAGAAATAAATAAATAAATTGTGTACATACATGCATTTTTATTTTAAACATTACCTTTTGGTTTTCTGTTTACTTTTGTTCATAATTTTTTGACAGGTTTTGACTAAAGTTCATGTTTCTTTTTACAGGATTCAACTGCTTGCAAAGCTACTAGGAAGACTAATTCACAAGGTGGTGTCAGGAATAAATCAACATGAAACAGGTGATATCTAAAAGTAGCTTCATAACGTACAAGGAAATTGAAAAGAAAAGGTAAAGGTAGGCTTTTTCAATACGAAGGTTATGAAAGACTGTCAAAGTTAAACCAAGGTAACATCATTCAAATTGAAATATCGGCTAAATTGTTAGATAATAGGATTATTGCTTGACTTTATAACCTTTGAGTTAAAATAAATTGAATAGTACACTAAAACTGAGAACAGTCAGTCATAAGTAACCGTCCCCAAGATGTCTACAAGAGCCAATCTCGAACTGTTTTGACCCTCTATATTTTCGAACATTAAATCGTTGCCCTGTATCCTGCCTGTTTTCGGGTCTAACTCTTGACAAGCTGCCATCTTTTCATTTCATTACGAAGGAATAAATTTTTTTCATTTTGGCCTCCTGAGTCTCAAAACAAATTGTGAAAAGAAAGCAGGTCTCCACAACTACTTGATCCCCGGCTAAGCGAAGGAACGTTTAGAGCGATCCTAACTTTCCTATATTTTTCAACAGCATCAGAAGAATCAAAAGCTTGCTCAAACAAGATGCCCCTTAAAAAATCAATTTCCCTGTCTCCCTAAGAACGAAGGTGTTGTGAAGGTAAAGGGAAGATTGGTATCGAGTAATCAAAGTACGTTGACAAACCTATGATGCAAAATATTACACAGATATCAGCCCTGATACAAACTGATTGCCCCCATGTTCGCACTCAAAAAATAAATTATAAGACAGGTGGTGAAAGGAAATTCAGAAATGATTGCCCCCACCTGGTCCAGAAAGACGATGAAAGGAAATTCAGAAATGATTTCCCTCATATTAGCATTTAAATGCATAAATAATTTCCGAAGTGGTGAAAGGAAATTCAGTAAAAGGGGCCAGATAAATTCACCGAGGTACTGAACATGCTCGCTGGCAGTGAAGAAATGTCTGAGATATATGTAAGGCTGTTATACATGAATATCATTCTACTCTGGTGACCAATGCTTTCTAAAAACCGGATCCACATCCCAAATTCAGACGAGGCTTCCCGATTAAAAATATATATAATCTCATTCTTTTGATGCAAGCTAAGAGCCACAAGATCTGTTGAGTCTCCTAGGGCCATTTCGACTATCTTAAAACATACCCAAAGTTAGTATTGGGAAAGGGAAAATTGTGAAAGGGACTACAAGTTGTGTTGGGAAGGATATCTGATTTTGAAAAACTTCTCGAGGTAAAAACTAAATTTTTTCCCTCCTTCGATCCTTTTTCCTTGGAAATTTTCTGCCTGGTTGAGCTTTGACTCCATTTACCCAATATTGACATGTGGTCTACTGTTCTTCCTGCCTCACAGGGAGACGGGATCCCTAGTTGGAGCCTATGTTGGAGCCGCCCTTCTTTTATTTTTACCCTTCACATTTTTCATTTTTTGATACTTGTAATCTAAAGATGGTCTTATTTTCCCCCCGAGATTTTGAAAACTCTACAACCTTGTCACGTAAGAAGCGATGCTTTTCTACTCTCAAAACAAATCCACTTTCGTAATAATGTTCACTCTTTTTGTTTTACTTCGGGATCTCGCAAGTCGGATACTTTAATCCTTGAGTTCACACGTCCCGAGTCACGAAACGGCGAAGTCATTTTTAAATTTTCACCCTAAACATTAACCATGGTAAAATCTTCTAACTCATGATTAGACGTCGTCGGGGTTTCGCGCCTCAGTGTTCGCCAAACCCAAGTTTTTATTTTTACAGCCCTGAGAGCCGAGAACACGAGGTCCTTTCGAGATAACCCTGGTCAAGGATCAAAGGAAAAAAGACTAACTGTCGTTAAAGTCTGTTCTCAGCGTTTCGCCACTCGGCACTATCTTTTTGAAAGTTATGGTGCCTAAAACCCCAACTCACGAAGTCGCGATGTAATTATCACATGATTAATTAATCGCCTAATCCAAGATTTCCTTCCCCCTAATTAAGCTTTAATTATCTCCATCTCGTGATTTCGCGACTCGGCATACTAATTTCCCAGAAAGTTGTCTTCGAAGTTCCGAGTTGAGATGTGGAGAACAAAATGATGATAAAATTAATTACGCCCCAAATCCCAGTTACCGTTAATTAAGCCAAAATCGGTCCTCGCAATATCACGAGTTGGAGATTCAAAATGTTAAAGGAAATTCCATGATGTATCGAACAGCGAGAAATTGATGAACGTTGGTAAGATTTGTTAATTTAAGATAAAGCAAGATATATCCCGCGCCTCGAGGCCTGCATGTTTCAAGAGGAAGCCATTCGCTCTCCACACTTCAACTGACTGTGAAACCGCCAGAAATTGATGACATTAATGGAGAAGTAGGGTAAATCCACGCATATAAGTTCAGATTTTATGCAATATATTTGTTTCTAATTACAATTTCACAGGCTTATTTCGAAAAGTACCAAATTTTCAAATATATATAAGAGTTTCTTTTCATTATAACGAATGCATTTCTATAAGCACACAAAGCTCATCATTTCCGAGTGAACTAATTTCTACATGTATACACAGTTCTATCGCAGAAGGGCGAAAACGCAAGCTTCAGCTATGGCTCCATGGAAAGCAGTAAAGGTGAATGTCGAGGTCACAGGGCAAGGATCAGATAATGTCTCCGACACTTCACCTCAGAGTGTCGACTCAATCCCTAGCTGGTCGTTTGTTTCAGACATTTTTCAATCAGAGTTGGTGAATTATTCAGACTCAGACGACAATGAAAATGATGACTTGAACACTAAATACAAGATAGTTGTTCAATCCGGAATGCACAGGGTAGCAACCAGACCACAATTGCTTTGATATTATGATATGATCTGATGGGCATTGGATCACATAGACCTACCCACCAGAACTATCATGAACGACAAGAGGGTCACGGTCGGTTCTTTTAGGCCGGAGCATATCGAAACCATGTATAAGCTCCCAACAACTTCTAAATACATGTATGGTGCTGAATTCCTAGAGGAATTCAAAGAGAAGGAGTGCACACAATATGATAAAACCATGCCTGGTTTGATAAGGGATTGGGTTTCGCGCTCTGCAAAATTCAGAGCAAATGACTAGGGTGTTTATTCAATCGCTTCGCTGGAGCCACAGTATAAGTATGTGGCAATGATGACATGCCGACTATTTGGGAGGGAGGAGACATCGCATTTCTACATTGCGTGGGTACCTCTCATGTTTCAGGTCGTAGAAGGTTGCTCGTTTAATTGGGCAAAGATACTCTCAGACAGTTTGGCCAACCAGGTCACAGAGTATTGGGAGCAGAAGGCAAGTGGGAGGCCATCCTCATTTTTCATGTCCACATATATTATGGATGCGATATGTTCCATGACACCGTTCCCCTTGATGAGATGGGCTTGGAAACCAGCCGAAGACAGGCCTGTACATGTATATCACAATAAACTGTGGGAGAATAAAGTGGACAATTTCATATATGAAATTTTCAACTGGGTGATGGTGCCCCTGCATATCGCCATTTTTGGTCACCCACCACCTCCTATCCCGGACAACATTACTGCAAATCTGAGTGGTATAGTGGACTAGTACATGGAGGAATATTTCTCCTACTTTAGAGTGTTCGGGGCTGCTATTCCCCCACTTACACTACCATTGTTCATCCCCGACAAGCTGGCTTGTCGCGAGGTCACACGACAAACAGTGATTGGCAAGGTGAGTAAAGAACTCAAAGCGTCTGCAAAGAAGGTCCGGCCGTCTTTTCCCATTTGTCTAAATTCTTATTCTTTATTGGATTTCAGGCATGCCAAAGCCGAGGCTGCATCCCTGGAAGACCTGAAGTTGGTCTCCATCAAGTATAAAAAACATGATCCTTAGAGAGTTGTGAGCAACCATTTAGCTAATTGTGGGCTAAAGAGGTTTGAACATGAGATTTCACCCCCGAATGACATTTTCCGAGGGGCAAGGTCTTATGAGGAAGTGCTAGCTCGGATCCGATATTTAGCACTCGAAGAAACAACCTCTGTATTGAAATTTCAGGAACACAGATGAAGTTGTCTTCCTGCTGTGTTGCGAGGAGGGAGTCTGGGCGTTTCCGAGACAGAACCGTAGGATACCGAAGGCCCTAAATATGCACCTCCTAACTCAGGAAAACGCTAGGATGAGGGGAAGCAAACAAAGAAGCCAGAAGCAGCGGCACAGAATCCAGACCCGCCAAAGAAATAGAATCCACAAACTAAGACAAAGACCCCTGAACCTCCGAAGAAGCAGGACCCGGTCGTCACCCCAGGAAAAGCAGCAAAACAAATCAGGGAACCCATCACTTCTGTCACCCCCTTGCAGTCGACACAAGGAAATATAGAAGAAGGATGGATTTTCAATGAGGAACTGAGGACTATCAAAGAAGAAGAAATTCCTCCGAATGAGTTCTTCTTTGAAAAAAAGAGAAAAGTGGTAGTGAAAAGGGAATTCTACCAAGAGGGAGAATCGAGTGCTAAAAAGTTCAAGGTTATGACCGATGGAAAGAACAAAAAGAATGAGCAATTCACCACGAAGATCGCAGGAACGCTAGGAGCATATGCATTGGCGAATCAATTTTTGGTCGGATTGCTAAAAAACCAGCTCAAAAGGAAAAATCACCTAATCAAGACTCTCGAAACCAGAGAAGCTTCGACCATAGAAAAAGATAAAGGCCAGGTGAGCGGGGAGATAGAACTGGCCTGACTAGCTAATAAAAATGAAATAGAAGTGCTCAAAACCAAGTTGGAGCAAGCACATCTAGTGGTCCGAGACGGTCGGATACAGGCGGGCCAACAAAGGACTATGATTGCAGAGCTGCAGGCTCAGGTAGAGACCATCGAAAGCAAGATGAACGACATCGAGGGGTTTAAATCTCAAGCGATTGAGATTCAGAACAGGATCTCTTCTGCACAACAGAGTTTGCTCGCCAAAGTGGGAGCGATCCGAGACAATTGTCTATTGATGAATCAGGTTTCGGAGAACCTGACTGTCAAAGAGAGGGATGCAGAAGTGTCTCGGGTCACCTTCCAAGAGGCAGTGATAGCTATGAATAACAGAGTTTTGGTAGGTTCCCCCAGGCTCGCCATCCCAGAACAAACCAGAGGTAATATTCTGTTGAAGGATTGGGAGCAAAACATTACCGTGTGCAAGGAGCAAGCCCAAAAGGCAACCAATTCATTAGAAGAAGCCTTTAATTCTATAGATGGCGAGCTGTTGGGTATGGATAGTTGAGGCGATGCAGAAAAATTGGTACAAATGAATGTGGAGCATATCTCACTCGATCTGAAAGAGAAGGATGAGAGAGATTCAGCCGATATCTCTCAGATAGATATAGTGGACATGGCCCGAGTTGATAAGCACTTGATCTAGCCCAGCGTGGAACTAAGTTCCCTCGACATCATCAATGCACAGATGGGGGACAATCTATAGCAGTTAGCCTGAGAATGTTACTTCGTCGAGGCCAGCTGTCAAGTGGAGCCTTCACAGCTCATATCTCAGCTTGTGGAAAGATGTCTCACCTGCACCGAGTCTGTGCGAAGACAAGCACCTGGCACTAAGTGAAGACAGAGTAGGGGAAACGGATCGATTGCTCTCTCCTCTGCCATAACTGAAATTTTGCAACTATTGAGATTCTACCTACCTTGTAGAAATTGTATAAATATACCCCAGAAAGAAATAAACGGGCCTGGACCCTTTTTGAGATTTTGTAATAGAGTTTTTACATTGAGATTTAATACAAGCAGATCCGAGATTCTCAATTCCGTCACTTCTGTATTACAAGTTTTCTTTCTTGTTCCTCATTTTTCAATTTCAATTCATATTCGTAATTGATGTGCTTCGTTATACTTTAGTACTACCACTACTATAACGAATAAATTTGGGTTTTCTGTAATTGTTTATTGCCTTTCCTCTGCACCAACTATCAGCTGTGTAAGACCAATTTGCAGTTTCGGAATTCTACATGTATTTTTTGTTACATCGGTTATTTTCTTACATTTTTTCTTCTTCCATTTACATCGTAAGATTTTCCCTTGGCAGGAACCTGACACAGTAAACGGCTCAATGTTTTTCTCCCATCTCGCCCTTTTATTAAAATATAATACAGTTACGGGAACGAGCCTTAGATTTGCATCGATATTCTAATTCTGTAACCGTAAGTCCTCTTTTACAAGACTAAACTGAGACAACGCTTAAAATCCCTTAAAGTTTTTCCTACCTGCGTTGTTCCCCCATGACAGTCCTTGTACCAACTCAACCTAATGTTGAACCCAGTTTATTGGACCAAACACACATCGCCTTAAATCTCTTCAATACTATCCATAATACAGCATCTAATCGAGCCGAACTCGAACAATCATGGGCAGCCATTGAACAAGACATAGCTATTCAGGAACAGTTTGAAGCCAGACAACCCTAATGAAGAAATCCCCTTTAGTTTCTTTCTCTGAAGGTTGACGTCTTTCCTTCTCCATACCCTAATCACTTTCGGATGCCTTGACACTATACTTTAGAGCCTTAAGTACAGACTCAAGAACAACAGTGTGTGTGGCCCCTTTATAGCTCGAGGGATCTAGCAGAAGAAGAGTACCCCTAGCATTGGTTGGGAGGTACTGATGAGGTCACATCGGCTGGAAAGCAAGAGTTGAATGGAGCGCACACAAGACAATGACTCAAAACTTTCGCATTTGGCTACGGTACGCATGTATATATTTTTGAATCATAGTTTAATATTATTCCTGTGCTTTCAATACTATACTTCTATTGTGTTAAGATTATGTTTTATTCAATGTTTTATGATCAATAACTTAAAGTCATCCCAGCCTTATGCCCGTTGTATTTTGAATTGATTTCCCTTGGTGAACCCAAACTCTGAACTTCTTTGCATTTGTTTTTATTGATTATTATGAAGAAAAATTTGTGTTTTTATCTTCCATCCCTTATCCCTATAGTTATTAGTCCATGCCTGAGTAGTCAACCAGGAGCTGAATTGACAGTCGTCACTCTTGTGTTTAAATACATATAGATTCAAATGCCCTTCTTTCCTATGCATGTATAATAAGTGAAGGATAATTTTGCCCAGCTACCTAGCCCTTACTTATTTCTGCGTTTTTCTCTTGCGATTAATCTCAAATCCTTGTGTTCCTGGTGAATGAGTATCTCTGTGTTTGATTGATTCATTGTTGAATGATTCATTTTTGTGCCTTCTTGTAAACGAGTACCTTTGTTTTTTGATTACCTTTGCATTTCCTTGAAAGATTATCTTTGCATTTCTTTTGAATGATTACCTCTGCATTTCCTTGAAAGATTATCTCTACATTCTTTTGAATGATTACCTATGCATATCCTTGAATGATCAACTCTGCGTTTTGGATTGATTAAACTCCAAAAATATTTGCAGTTTAATGATATGTCTACATTGTTACATAATTCCCTATGTTTTATGATAATTTCCTAGCGTTTTTTATAGTTTCAAGTAGAGATATGATGAATCATGTTTCTTTTACAGTGATTTTATACATATCATGTGACTGCTAAATTAATAATTAATGACAACAATTTTACATAATGTATGACTGTGAATTTAATAAGTATTGATAGATATTTTATACATATCGTGTGACTGCTATATTAATATTTAATGACATTGATTTAACATAATTTAGGACTACGAATTTAATAAGTATTGATGGGGATTTTCATTGTGATATACCTATGTTTTTACCATCAAATTTCATTGTGATATACATGCGATATACTAGCGAATTGCATTGTGATATACCAATGAATTTAATTATGATTTACCAATGAATTTTACTGTGATATACTTGCGATATACCTGTGATATACCAACGAATTGCATTGTGATATACCATCGAACTTCAATGTGATTTACTAGAAAATTAATATCATGGATGCCTGCATTTTTAATATCAATGATATCATGGATACCTGCGTCTTTAATGTTGTTGACAATGGATTCTAGGTAGCGAATTAATATCATGGACACAACGAATTGATATCTGTGTTTTTAATGTTCTTGACAACACATAGAATTGCTAGGCAACGATCCTATTGGTAGCATTATTAGACAATGTGGGTAATATAATGGACTGTGTGGGTAATATTGATAGAAAACCTTTTCTTGGCAGTTTTACACAGCCCTTCTTAGCATTTTCACCCAACAATTCACTCCATTTTTACCCAACAATATCATTATATTTATTAATAGTTTTATCTTTAGTTTTATCCAGAGACTTGATAATAGTGGAATGGCTTTATCATTGTACACAACATTTTAGTTATGGTTTTATTGTTCTTTAGTTATGAAATTGTTTCATAGATTGTATTTGTTTTATAGATTATAGATTATAGATTATATTTGTTTCATAGATAGCGATTTTATTATATTTGTTTCATAGATTATAGATTATATTTGTTCATAGATAACAATTTTATTATATTATTATCTTCAGTTTCTTAGATAGAGATTTTATTTTATAGATTTTATTTGCATTCCCTTAGATAGCGATTTTATTTTATAGATTCTATCTGTGTTCCATAGATAGCGATTTTATTATATTTTATTCTATCTTCATGTTTTGATAGTTAATTCAGTTTGCTAGCATGTTGATTCTTTCTTGGGTTATTAGTCTAGATAAGTTAGGTTGCGCCTTGGTTACTGTCACACCTATTTCCTTTTGACGACATGATTCCTAATGAGGGGATCATTGCACGCCTTCATGAATAGATGTGAATGACAACCTAGCCGGAGTCTTGTGCTTCCTGATGTGGGCATATTTTTCATGGTAATAGATGTTGGTACTTGGTTTTGTAATGCCTTAATGTGTTTGGTTTGCGCACCATAGAGGTTCTAGCTTCTGGTCTTCGAAGTCATTGTGTCGAGTTTTTTTATGTTGTCCTTTAGCTTGTAGGCGTCATCTTTCTTGTGTCAGTCGTGTAGTCATTTTTTTTTGTCTATTGATTATCAAATGTTTCATCTAGTTGCATGATGTGCTAGTATGTTAAGTCATTGTTGTCTGTTTCATGATCTGTGTGTGTTGTGTTCATCGTTTAGTTGTGTTGTTTATCTGTTGTCATTGTTTCCTTCCTGCTTTAAAAAAATAAATATGTTGCATTGAGTCACTTGTAGTCATAGTGGTGCGGTCATTACATATGGTATCGGAGCGGGGTCAACCCTTCAATTGTGGATCACCATGCTTTCCACTACAGTAAAACATTGAGTAACAACCTAGCGCTAATTAAAACTTAACCTACCCATGCGGTAAGCACGGTTAGATGACACCATAGAGATTTAGGATGTGGTGCAAGGGGAGGAGGCACGACGCCTCCAATAAAGCCCATACCCGAGATAATTACAATAGTAGTATTGGAAATACAATGCTTAATAGAAATCCTATGGCATGGATAGGTACTCTTCTTAACCTTTAAGGGGGTCACCATCCTAGTTCTATTGTTCTGGTATATCTATCTGCTGCTCCCTAAGGAATTGTGGCAATGATGGCCTTGGTATTTTACCTCTACCCAATGGTGAGTTGCTCTGTATTGGGATGTGAGTGTTTTTTGTAAATGTGTTGAACCTGCACATAATAGATCTAGCTAGAAAATAGTACACACATTTGTAGAGAGAAATTGAGAAAGAAGAAGCAAGATAGAAAGAATGCAAGAATTCTCATTAACCGTATTCCACACTCAAAGAGTGAATAATTTACAATATATATAGAATAAATGAGTAACTAATGAGCCATAGTGGTGGTCTATATTGATTTATACGCACACCAAAAGTTATAAGAGTAAACTTCCACCCAGTCTAGTCTCTCAGGTAGTTACGAGATTGAACTGCCACCTCGCTGAGTTAACTTCTCAACTAGTCTTCAGTTAACTCACTGAACAAAGAGTAGTGAGTTGGTGATGATCCCAATGTTGCATGGTGACAAAACCAATGCAACATCTAAACTCAAATCAACTAGTCAAACTGAAGTGTCAACGAAAAGAGAATATTCTCCAGGTGGAATATTCTCCCCTAAAATATAGGAGACTGGATAATGACTAATTATGATTAATAAACAAGGAATAACCTTAGGAAAAATAAATCCTAGGTGTGTTTGAAGTAACTCCAACACCCCCCTTGAACATCACTATGGTGAAAATAAATAATGGGTCCCAACTACGAGGCCATGTTAGGTACCCAAATACAAAAGATACACTAAACTAAATGAGGAAACAGGGAAAACCTCATGGAAACAAATCCCCCCTAAAATTACAATGCATAAAATAAAAAATGATAAGGAACAAAAGGTAGTTTCTAAGCAACCATGTCCTTCACTACAAGAAGACCTCACAATTGTGCAAGTTTGTTCTCTTTGAATATTTTGTTGAAGATGTAGTTGTTTGCACAGATCTGATGAAGTAAATGAATCATTCCGATGTCCACACATATCCATTTTATCTTCTTGTAATGAACAATATCCAAATAAATTTTGGATAAAACTTTGAAAATCGTGCGGTCGTTTCCAGAAAAATGCTTAAATTTTGTTGATTTTAAAACGATCATAAATTCACTTTCCGGACTCTGTTTCGGACAATTTTTTTTTTTTGAAATTGAGTATTTTCCTTAGAGGAATTCAAATATCCAATTTGTTTCTGCAATTTTTTCTCAGAAAATATCATAATGGCATCTGATGTGTGTGACTCCCTTTTTGACTCCTGAGATTCATGCATGGTGCATGAAAAAGTGTCTGCATGTGACTCATGAGATGCGTTCC
>JZKD02S1961989.1:42440-54198 GCA_000966675.3 Picea glauca
TGTTCCTTTTATGTAATTAATCTCGAATTCATACTCACTAAGTAATTCTGACCAACGTCATTGTCGCATGTTCAGGTCACTTTGCGTAAGGATTTGTTGTAGTCCACAGTGGTCAATCTTTAGTTCAAATTTTTGTCCAACAAGGTAGTGTCTTCAAATATTCAAGGCATATATTATGTATAACAACTTCAAATCATTCGTCGCATAGTTCTCCTCATGCCTTCTCAGTTTCCTTGAAATGTAAGAGATCACTCGATTGTCTTGCATCAACACTCTGCCTAAGCCTTCCTTGGATGCGTCAGTGCATACCAGGAAGTCTGCATCCATGTTAGGGACCTTTAGTATTGGTGTTGTTGTGAACAACTCCCTGAGCCTCTGAAATGATTCCACGCATTTCGTGGTCCAAACAAACTTCTTGCTCTTCTTATGCAATTCTGTGATCGGATTTGCTATCTTCGAAAATCCCTTGATGAACTGTCTATAGTATCCTGCTAAACCCATGAAGCTATGCACTTTTGGGACATTCATCAGTCCAGGCCATTCCATAATAGCGTCGACCTTTGTTGGATCCAGGATGATACCTTCACCGAAGATGACATGCCCTAAGTAGTGAATCTTCGATTGATAAAAAGAGCATTTGGACAACTTCCCATAAAATTTGTGCTCTTGTAAAAACTGTAGTACCAAGTGTAAGTTCTCGTCATGCTCCTCCATTATCTAAGAGTAAATCAAAATATCATAAATGAATACTTGGAAGAACTTGTCCAAGTACTCGCAGAACACCCTGTTCATTAAACTCATAATACCCCTGGGGTGTTTGTCAGTCCAAATGGTAAAATAGTAAACTCATAATGTCCAAACCTCACATTAGAGGTGGTCTTAGGGACATCATCCTCCTTGATCTGTAACTGGCGATACCCTGATCGCAAATCAATCTTTAAGAACACTGTCGCACCCTTCATTTGATCGAATAGATCATCAATCCTCAGCAATGGATATTGATTCTTGATCATTTCCTTTTTCAATTGATAGTAGTAAATTCAAATCCTCCATGACCCATCCTTATTTCGTATGAAAATAACAGGCGCACCCCACGGTGACACACTTGGACGTATCAGTCCCGGGTCCAGCAATTCCTTCAGTTGCATTCTCAACTCCTGTAACTCCAGGGTAGACATCCGATAAGGCATTCTAGCTATCAATTCAATCCTCGGTTTTAGGTCTATATTAAACTCCAATTACCTCTTCAGCGGCATCCCAGTTAACTCCTCCAGAAAGACGTCTACAAATTCTCTCACCACTGGAAGGTGTTCTAGACCTTCTGCTACTCCCTTCTCGTTTAACGCAAGGATTGCATAAATCTTGCACCCCTTGCGCATGCTATTCCATAGCTGCAAGGAAGAGATGAAACTCAGGGAAAATCCCTGGTTTCAACCTACAATCACACATGTATGTCCCTCATCATCGACCAAGCTCAACCATTTTGTCTTACAGTTGAGTATCGCCTCATGCAATTCCAACCATTCCATACCAATCACGACGTCATAAGATCCTAAGATCATGACATACAGGTTGGCCCTGGTGAAAAAATATCCCAGGTTAAGGGTACAACCTGTAACCTTTCCTCCAACCTTCTGTTTGGCTCTTGACGCCATCTCTAAGAAGCCAAACTCATCATGTTCGACTGCCTTTATCTTAATCCTTTTTAGCACCGCTCTCGAAAAGAAACTCTTGGTAGCACTAAGATCTATCAAAATACTAAGGGTATGGTTAGAGATGGTACCTGATGTCTTGAGAATAGTCGACTGGTCCTCGGCCTAGCGGTTATTCACCACTACATGAATCTGATGGGCCTTGCCCATATCTCCAATGGTAGTGGTTCCGGTTGATCCATATGCTCTAGTCCTCTCCATTGGGAAGTCATGCTGGTAGTGTGTCTCCCCACACATCCAACACCCCTTCTTCAATCCAGTACTCCTCGTACTCGAAGTAGAAAATGATGGCCCACTGACATGGAATCCTAGTTTGTTCTGTTGAATAGTCCTAAACTGTTGCTCATGCGGTCAACATTGCTACTAATGTTGTCATCCCCGATAAGGTGTCTGCTGCTGAGGCGTTAGTTGTCGAGGTGTATTGAAAGTGGATCCCCTCTGGAAGCTAGGATATCCTGGTGGATGTCTGGATGGTGTTTGATGTTGAGGTGCACCAAATGACACCTGCCCTGCTAGTCTCGCTGAAGTCCTACTTTGACCCCCGCTGATAAGATCCTCCTGTGCTATGAGGGCCTTTTGGATGACATCATGCAAGGTTTGAGGCATCAAAATCCTAACCTTTGCATGTATTTTTCCATTAAGGCCGAACACGAACATGTTGACCTTAAGTTTCTCCATGTTAAGATGCGGAGCATACCGAATAAACTCCATAAAATGGGCCTCATACTCGGGTACCGTATAACCACCCTATCATAAGGTGTTGAACTCGTTGAGATGATGCTCAATGAATTACTATGATAGGTACTTCTCTTGGAACCATTACTCAAACAGTTCCCGTGAGACATCTTCGACGACCATATTCAGTTACGGTAGGAGCATCTTCCAACATAGAAGAGAACTCCCCTTCAGTTGAAAGATTTCCATGCAGACCTTCATGTTCGAGGTATAGTCGTGAAGTGAAAAGAACATCTCCATATTCTCCAACTATGCCTCGGTGGCTGCACCGTCCGAGGCACCAAAGAACTCTGAAATTTGACCTTCTCGAGCTCATGGGGAATGCTACCAGTACCAAATGGAGCGCGCGATGGACCCTAAGGGTTTCAGACGCCCTAGCCTCATCTCTATCCAAACAGCTAATTAGTGCCTCAAACATCAGTTGAAAAGACCTCATCATACCAACCACATCACCTACCACTATATTCTCCTTCCCGACAACGTGTTTGTCTCCCTGGGGGTTAGACCCCTTAGGCATGGATGCTACTGGAGGCGTCGCGCCTCCTCCCCTAGCACCCTGTCATCTACCTCTGTGGCATCCTCTAATCATGATTACCTGAACGAATACAATTCAACTTAATTAGCAACATCACAATCAAATCATATCAACGAAAGTTGTAGTGATCCCAAGTCGCGGGTTGAACCCCCCTCTAATACCAAATGTAACGTCCCCTTCATTACGACAATAAGCGAAGCATACATTTTTATTTTTTTTGAATTAAGAGTAAAGAAGGAAACAACAACAACAATTTAACCACACCACATATGACGAACAGAAGAACACAACCCAGGAAACAAGTTACTATGACACCACGCATAGGCACAAGGGAAACTGGGAAAACATGCACAGAATAACAAGGAGGAATGACTACCCGCCCGACGCAAACAAGAAACCCCTACAAGCTAAGGGACACCTTCCCCTTCCTAACATGACGATGTTGACGATCAATACTAGAACCTCAAGGTGTGCGAACCAAATGCATGAAGGTGTTCCATCCATGCGCCCAAGAAACTTACCACGCTCATGTAAACTCACACAACGTGCACTGACTTTGGTCAGGTTCTCGTTCACCGCTATCCCATAGGGCATGCCATGATCCCCTCATCAAGGATCATGTTGTTGCTAGGTGATAGACACATTGACAACCTTGGCACCACACATCCCATATGGACTGAGGACTCTAGACAATCAACCACACCCATAACCCACAACAGGTTGATGAAATGCCAGAGGATAAAGACCAGGGATGACGCAAGCCAATACCCGACATCATCCATGACCCAACCAATCACCCAGTCTAACTAGTCAATGATTACAATCTATTTTAACATGGGTTACCATTCTAAATGGGGCACGTATAAATTATAGTTAGTCATCAGTGGACCCACTAATTTAATGTTAATGCTATCTATCTAGCAAGTCTATGTGATATCCCCAAAAATAAAATATTTTTGAAATTTAAATTTGCTGGAAATTTATTTATGTTTTTAGTAAATTTGAATTTGGAAAAATTTTGCCATTTATGAAAATTCTAAATTTCGAGTTTGATATTTGTAATTAATTATTATGACTATTGGGCAGAGTTCTGATTGGACTCAACTAACTATTTGACTATGAAACTTGTATAAAAAAAAAAAGAATATTTATATTAATTGCAGGAGGACAAATGGAACAACCATGTTAAAATCAGCTGACCATGACTCCATGAGTGGGGAAAAAGTTGGAACAACCTCTGGGTTGATTATTACAAGTGGAAAATCAGAGAGTTGGCCATTGGCAGCCCCTAAAAATCTGGGATTTAGAAATATGTCAAAATCCCCCCCCAAGGGAGGGAAAAAGACTTGGGAAAAGTTGATAAACAACATATGCGAGGAGGAAGGATGCTGCCAAGTATGCTAGGGAAAAAGATTTTTCAACTCTCTTGTTGTTATGAACACTATGGATTGAGTGTGAGGCAAGAGGAGTCTACTGAAATGGATTTTCCTTGCTGTTATGAGAACTGTTGAGTAAGTGTGAGGCAAGAGGATAACTGTTGGAATTTTAGGACATTGCTAAGGAGGAGTTCTAAGTTAGCCCTCATGGACTCATGGCTAGGCTAGGGGGTGAACCGGGAAAGTGATTTGGATGCCCTATTCTATGGTTGGGAGGAACGTGGTGGTTTCCTTTGTCTTCTTGCGATCTAGTTCAGATATGTTTCTCTACTCCTTTTCTGTTTGAATGATTTTATATCTGACGCAATGTATTTGTTAAATCGAAACTGAAATGATTTCCATTCTCTGTTTGAATGATTTGATATATGATGTCATGTATTTATTAAATCTGAATGAATGATAGAATTGGCATTTTATTTGTTATGATAGTTGAAAGGATTTATGCATGGTTAAATTGTGGAAGAAATCTCCTCTAAATTAGATTCACTATTATTTTCCTTTCTTTATTCGTTGTCTGAGTGAAATCAATGTTGAGATTGGCATATTGGGAGTGAAGGTTATACTATAATTTCATTAATCTAACTGTATGAATAATGTCAGGAACGACATTCTGAGTGTTGTAAACTATGCCACTTTTTCCTTTCCATTAAACAGACTTTGTAGAGACATATCTATAGCTGAGGTAGGAAGATCGACTATTATGCCAGTTTTCCCTTATAGTTCATTAACCTAACCCGTATAAAGGTATCTCGAACAAAGGAATATAGAAACTAAAAATCATACTATAATTTGCAATGACAGATCTATTATATGAACTACTTTAACAGTAAAGGAACCAGATGCACCCTTTCTTATTATGGAAATTTCCTTTTCCCAACATTGTACCAATTCGGCTATTCATATTTAGACTTTCTCATTTTAATAACGATGCACAAACCAAAAAAATAAAAATAAGAAGTGTTGAATCGCGAAATGCGAAAGGACTGTGGGCTGAACATTTCGAGATTTTGGGGTTTTCGAACACCTGATGCATAAACAAAAGTGAAACAAGAAGTGTTGAATCGTGAAATGCGAAAGGGCTGTGGGCCCAACATTTTGGGGTTTCGGGGTTCGGGATTTCAGGGTTAGTAAAGAAAAGGAACTCTGTGCATATGTAATAAGAAAATTCCGAATGCCAAAATATCAACTTTGTATTTTATCTTCTTTTAAAATATGCTCATTCTTTGTTTGAATGATTTGTGTATCTGATTTTATGCGTCTAATTGTGCTCAGTTGAAATAATTTCCATGGATGACATCTATTCATTGTAAGAAGTTTATCTGCAAAGAATAACTTCTAGGAATGGTTCCTCCTGAAACAAAATTCTAGACAAAACTATCTACATATGAACTTGAAAGAACAGATCCACCTACACGAGCATATTTAACTCTGAAATCAAAATTCTAGGTAGGATTGTCTATGCATAGATGATCTTGAAAGGTACCGATCTATTTATAGGCATATGTGTACGTCTGTAATTGAAGTTCTAGTAGATCTAGCTTTGAATAATTGAATTGGAGGATGCATGTACATATAGTACTTCGGGTTTTGGGGTTCGGGGTTTCGAGGTTTCACGATTTGGGATTTCAAGACTCTGGCGGCAACGATACTAGGCCCTTCGAACTCCCGAGTCTTGAAATGATGAAAAGGGCTTAATAGGTTTGGGCTCCTCCTTTAGCCCCGATCCATACAATCACGCCCGATGACCTGGGGCTAACTCCACAGAGCACATAGGGGTTTCGTGTACTGGGATTTCGCAACTTGCGAAAATGAGGGCTCTTGCCTTTCGGTTTTTCGGGTGCCGAAATGACGAAACCTATTCACGCTAAACTGATTCGAGGTTTCATGTACCGGGATTTCATGACTTGTGAAAATGAGGAGTCCTAACCTTTRGTTTCCCAGGTGTCGAAYGCCGACCGACAACCACGTGTTCCTTGGATGGACGGTTGTGACCTTTAGCCACGATCAATAGTTTTGATCTTTTCGGGATGATCAATGGTCGTGATCAAGTCTTGGATTTCTCCTTTTTGAAATTTGGAAGCGTCGTCACTCCCCTACATGCACCAGGTTTATACCTTGCACATGTTTTTTGGATCTGTCGACTCTCACAGTTTCGACACTTCTCCCCGAATTGTCTCCACCGTTCATTTCAGTTGTTCTCCTGGACGTCCTCCCAAAGGTTAAACTCTATGTGCCCAAATCCTTTCTCCAAATGATCTAACAATAGTTTTGCTCCCACCTGAGCTTTATCTCTCTAAGCTCTCAAAGGTTCCTTCGAACTAATCTTAGATACTACCTAAATACATATAAGCATGTTAGAGTAGTATGAGAATTAAGGGAAGTGATAGAATTATGGAAGAATTTATCCATATAAGCTTTTMTGTTCGAAGTAAATTTGACTGGYGTAATAATGTCATTATGGACARAAATGAATMTTACCTTCTCTTAAATTCTAAKMTTAAATGAAATTGAATTATGTCATATAATTTTTATTWTTTTTATGGTGAATTTGAGGTACATTACAGTCTAAGTAATCAATACTAGAACTCATTTATAACTCAATTTAGCAAGTCTAAAATTTGCAATCCAGTCTTTACTTCACCAATCAAATTTTAATCATTAACACAACCCAAATGGACAATTCAATATTAATCCCAATCTCCATCCAACTAGCCATTAACTTAAATAACAACAGTAACAATCTTAATGTAGAATGT
Source organism: Picea glauca (assembly GCA_000966675.3). Taxonomy (NCBI): domain Eukaryota; kingdom Viridiplantae; phylum Streptophyta; class Pinopsida; order Pinales; family Pinaceae; genus Picea; species Picea glauca. Next base: position 49,615 of record JZKD02S1961989.1, read on the forward strand.
GACCATTATAAAAATTAATTTAGCAATAACAACATTAACTACATCAAGCAGAAAGTAACATTGAAACATTTATTAACTCAATAATTTACCACATGTGTCTATCTTTACTAACTGTACCAAAATGACAGTTGTCTGCAAAGACTAAAGGAATCGGATAAGAAGTGTCAATGTCATAAATCCAAACACATTCAATGAGAGACTAAGGCAATGTACCTAAAATTAGATTTATTGCCATGTGTCTTTAACAAGATTTTTCTGTCATAACTGTTAAAAGAGATTACTTCCATAATCGTCTAAAGGGATTAATTATAGGACCTGATCTTAATTAAAGTCACTCAAAACTAGACACTACTGTCGATGAAAATGAAAAAATCCTATAACAATACTCAATACTGCTAAAAAGGGGGAGGAAAGTTGTTCCACTCCAACTATGCCAACTAGACGCACTGCCAGGTAAAGGTATAGATCAGGAGTATGAACGACATGTTAGCTGTCTAGAAATATTTTCTTTTCCAGGTTAAGAGGCATAGTCAACAATTAAGAAAACTCGTGGCCATTCGGCTGTAAACACAACCCACAATTAAAGGCAAATTCAAGGTGAATAACTAGAAAAATGCAGTCATAAATCCAAGGCAAAACGTTGTTTCCCACGTCAGCAAAATGCAGTAAACAAACTTAATGGAAAATGTGCCTAGTCGACAACAAACTCAAAAAATTAAATGCAAATGTATCCACACAACAACAAGTCTCAATCCACCTTTAAAGAGAAAATCATATCCACTCAACATCAACATAGTCAACCAGACACTAATACGCTACACCATAAGGAAAAATGTGGGCATTAAGGTAGTAACAGTAAGGAGGTAAAATCCGTGGTAATAAATCATGGTATCAAAATATGGTAAAAAATCCATGGTAATAAATCATGGTAATAAATCTGGTAATAAATCATGTTAATTACAACAATCTCATGCATGCGTTTTAAGGAAAATTCGTGGGCGTTTTAAACAAAAAAATTAGTCACATTTATAAGTGGAAAACGATGGTCATTTATACAGCACAACGCAGTCATCATGGAGGGAAATTTGTGGTCTTTAAGGTAGTGACAGTAAGGAATAAAATCCGTGTAACAGTCAATCGTGGTAATAAAATCGTGTAATAAAATAAGATGTGTAAAAAAAAATTAGAATTACTGACCCACTACCGTTTGTTGCTTAAGATCAAGGCGACCTGAGACTAAAACGCTATCCCAAACGTTCAACAAAAATAGATAGTCCCAGATTGCAGGGAAAGGATACTACCATCATTACAAATTGCAAATCGTAGGGAAAAATGTTATACAGTCAAAGCACAAATCAATCGCAAACATGGATACTAAACATAACACAGATAGTGATAAAAATGTTTTCATTCACCTGGGATACCCAACCAAAAGCGCCGACAGGGATCATAACTAAATATTTTTTCAAGGAATTAAAAGCATGGAAAAATGTGAATCACATCCCAAGCAAAAATTGCAGACAGGAATAACATTTTTTTTTTCATTTCCAGGATACCAATTATACAAACGTAGACAGGGAAGGAAATCATTTTTTTTTTCATTGTTAGGATACCAATACAACGCATATTTATAATTTAGCCAAGAATAAAAACGCAGGGTTAAAATTTATCCTTCAATACAAGCGCAGAGTTATAATTTATCCAAGAACAAAAACGTAGGGTTAAAATTGATCTATCAAGATATAAAAACGGGGTGAAAACGAGATAACGATGAGATATAAACATGCCGAGTTTAAAGAAAAAATTCACGAACAATCAAATTTGTAGGGTTAAATAAACACATCAGGGGGTAAGGAGAACCATCAACCAAGGAAAATATCAGAGATAGATGGCTGACAGGAACATCCTTCGATCATCATCCACGCACAAAAAATTAGGGTGTTGAGATCCATAGGTCTATCAACGCCGAAGCGACGATGGTAGACCAGGCTCCTAGCGGACCACTCAGGCGAGGACTAGTGAGCTAGTGACTAAAAGAAAAAACAACCATAATATTTACAAATCAAACACCAAAGGGTGGTCAAGGCATGCCAAGAATCGAAGGCCATGGGAGTCGTTCAATCAACGAGTAATAGGCTATGGAAAAATTCAGTCATCAACTAGAACGCTAAGTCAATCAATTTACTTACCAAATTAAACATGCATATCCAAAGAATAAATCCTACTACAATCTACCATGCAAAAATAAAGAATCGTACCATTTTCTGATCACCCGCTCTAAGTTTATGTCCCGTGTACTTCGTGAAAGTCCTACTTGTCGACTGATGATACTTCACCGGTACCTCCCAGCCAGCACTAGGGTTAATCTTCTTCCCATTTATCCCCCTTAGACATAAAGGGGCCACGCATACTATCCAAAGATTCAACTAGCTCCTAGCTCGCCTCACAAGGCCGAGCTACCACTGCTCACCGAGCTGGGTATCCCAACTCCCACAAGCTAAGTCATTCAAGTATAGATTTCTGCAGCGCAACATTACGCAAACAAAAGAGATCCTTCATCCTCCTCCTCCCTCCATTATATAGTTTCGAAGTCAAAAACTTTCCCCCAAACCCATTTTAATTTACTGTTCATTAATTTAATTCATAATAATCCTCCTCGTACATGTGTCACCCATCCCCTTCATTCCACCAAAAACTAATTTCTTTAATTAATTGATTACCCTTATTTGGCTCACCCACCTAGATTCACTCCTAGAATCGCTCCTAGGTGTCCCCAAATTCCCTTACAGGTTTTAATGACTTTCCCCATTATTAATTTGCTAGTTCAGTTTTAAATTAGAAAGTTCTTAAATGGTAGATACCTTACTAAGTTGGGCTACAACTTTTCCCTGGTGTTCCCCTTCTTTTAAGGTTTCCACGTTTTCCTAGTTTCCTAATTATTTTAGATTTCCTCTTTTTCCCTTTTTCATTTAGAACTCAATTTGGCAGGTGTAGAAATTAACTTTTTCCTTTTCCCTTTTTAATTAATAATTTTCAAATTATGATAATATAATAAAACAATTAATTCCCCCTTTTTTAATTTTTATCCCAACAGATTTTTATGAATCAATTAAATTGCTTACTCCCTTCTTGTTACAAGATTAATGAAGATTATCATCATTATTTATTATATTTTTATTTTTATAAATATATATATATATATATATATATATATATATTTAAAAAGGGATAGAAAAATTATGCCACCAATATAATTTAGACCTAGCCTTTAATTTTCGTGTTGGGCGACAATTTATTAGGGAAATTGTTTTAAAAATTTCTTATCACGTTATTCGTCCTAAGGCCATCTAGTTTCATTCATTTATCGTTAATGAAACGATGTGCCCTTCAGGATGCACTAGGTGCTCCAAGGGTGTCACTCGCCTCATCTGTTTCCCTAGTGCGACGTGCCCTTTACGATGCACCACGTTCTCCAAGGGTGCCACTCGCCTCATCTGTTTCCCTCGCACGACGTGCCCTTCAAGATGCACCACGTGCTCCAAGGGTGCCACTCACCTCTTGACTGACTTGGTAGACATCAAAATCCCCTAGAGTCAATATTCTGCCAGGTAAACTTGTGGTAGACTAAGGGCCTCTAAGGAATAAGGCCCTCGCCTTAGTACATGCCCCTTAGAATCATCGTGAGCGACTGTCGCAATCTTCCCTCAGGACATCGTGGGTCCTCTTGAAGTAGGTAAACATTAACCTACAGTTAGAGCCACGGAGGGAGTGCTAGTAGGCTATGGTAAGGATGTTGTCCACCCCTCTCCCTCAACATCTCTAGTAGTCGTGCGTGACCCCTCTACTCCACATGTGAGTCTGGTCAACAAGTTATCGTCATCCTGCATCATCAACGAATCATGTCAGAAATATATCCATAATCATATCATCTAATCAAATGCACTAATATCACATATAAAACAATCAAACCCCAATGGTTCACTCCCCGACTCGATCCGGAGTCCAAGGGGTTCCATCAATGGCTCTGCATCCTTGAGGTCCAGAATCCTGCACACTCAGTAAAACCGAATCAATAGCACCTGTCTATGTCAATGCAGTAAAACAACATGCCATCAACCCATAATGCCTCATAATCAAAATCAATGTTTTGATATCATAATAATCTGGATCACTTGCGAGCAAGTGTCCTCAAAGAATAAGTTTTCTTAGTGTGCAAGAGCGGGATGTTACAATTTAGGAGCGGAATGAACTGATTAATAAACTAAATACAATAAACACATAGATATGAAGAATAAAAAAAATATCCATTGAACAATATCTTCTATTAAATAATGCAATAGGTTGAAACTATAAAACTACAGAACTAAAACTTTTTCAAATGGTGGTATCTATCTCTAAGAAGAGATGTGGCTGCTACGTTCATATGTCTTAGCATAATGGATTACAATGAGGCTCCAGAGGCCCTTTTGATATTACTCATGAATGTCAAAACCCTAGACATCCAAAAACCTAACTCTAGAAGGTGAAACGCCAAAAGTCATGTGGGCCCTATGGGTAAGTTGGTGTAATTTGGTAACTCAACTT
>JZKD02S1962011.1:27305-39144 GCA_000966675.3 Picea glauca
TTTGAACCTCGAGGCACAATGGCATCAGTTTTGGAGTATTTTTATTTCTGAATCGAGGACGGCTCATGTTTTTTTAGTGGATGTTGAGGACGAGATGGTTTGGGTTTATAATAAGGTAGGGGATCGCTATATATCCAAGCTTGGTTATCAAGCCATGATGCACGTGGGTGACAATGATAATCGATGGTGGTACTCAAACCTCTGGAAGATCAAGGGATTTCCAAAGAGTATCTTGTTTTTCTGGCTCGTAGTCAAAGTTCAGATATTAACATGGGACCAAATTCAACGTAGGGGTAAACAAGGTCCGAGGTTGTGTTATTTATGCAAGTGTGTAGAGGAATCTAATTCCCATTTATTTTTGTCAAGTGTGTATACTTGCCAGGTTTGTATTGAATTAGAGCATCATTTGGGACTGGTCCACCTTTTGGACAAAGACACAGTTAGTGAATGTTTTTGTAGGTTATTCACATATTTGTCCTCAAAGTCGATGAGACTATTCCTAATCGTGGTGGCTTGGGGACTTTGGCTGGCACGAAATGCAAGCATTTTTTAAGGTAAATTTTTCCCTCCTTTTAAAGTTTATCAACAATCATTGGCATTGTTGTCAAGTTATAAGGGAGCTACTCCTGTGGGGAAATCTCAGGTCTTGTAATTCATGGCTATCAATAGGAATATGGCTTGGGGGTTCTTTGACAGATCTTGTTAAGGGAAAAGACGAATTTGTCGTTTGGGGTTGATACTCTTCTTGAAACACACCCAACCCCCTAAGTACCCTTTTAAGGGATGGGGTATTTAATTTTCACTCTTCCTCAAACATCTCAAAGCCTCTTCTAGAGGCTACGATACAATTCTTCTCATTAAGAGATTTCCAAAGACCATAACCATGCTTAGAACTGAGCTTTGGATAAAAAATTACAGTCTCCCAAAGTTTTTGGAATTTCATTTATTGAGTTCATCTTTAGTGCAACGTGGCTCCTCGTCACTTACGCCATCTGACCTAGCACTGACGCGACATCTGTCACTTGCCCATCTGACTTCCCCATCTGCTGGTTTGGATACTTGCTTCTTCTTCAGAATTCTCCCGTCAAGGTTAGCAAGTTTTTCGCACCTAATCCACTCCGACAGACTTTCTCTGACTACCAACAATGCGACAGATCTAGCCTATAGATCCAACAACCCTTGGGGTTGGAACATTAATAGCTCTGATCACTTCGGGGTCACCAACTCGCACGATGTTTAACAACCCTTCTCATGCTTCAGCTGCACTTAGCTTATGTGGGGCCCTTTGGGATCTACAACTGAGATTAAATCTCGCTTGCCACCTTGGTCACTGCTACCACCGTGTACCTATCTCCTGACATGAGACGTGGCTCAATATCCACTTGACATGTGTATTATCACTAAAAAATCGTTTGCAACATTGCACATAATGATCGAAGAAAATGTCGATGCGAGCAAAAATTAGTCCACCTACAACACTAAAGTCCATCAAAAGGAAAAAAAACTATACAATTGGGTCAAAAAATTAAAGTGCGCATATTCACCAAAGGAAGCACATGCACAATGCGTAGTATGCGCGGGCCAACACACCCTCAATACACACTATGCGCAAAATGCATGACTGACTACGAGATAAGTCATGCACTTCTATGAGCGACGCATTTATGGATCTTGTTGGCCCCTCAACCACTTCTAGTCCGACCCCCAACACGATTTGACACTCATATCTGAGCGAAATCTAGCTTGGGGGCTGGTCAAGGGCTAGAGGGTTCCCTAAAAGGCCCCTTGTTCACACTATGAACCACTTACATTTTGCCATGAATGGATACTATAAATAAGAGCCATGGGTGTGCTAAGAAACCAAGATCTTTAAGGTATTGTTATGCTGCAAGAATTCTTCCTTGAGAATCCTCTTTTCTCTTTGAAGCCTTTAAGCACCATTGCAATAGGCCATTACACTCACCCCCTGAGGGAATAGGCATTGTTTTTCTTCACCACTGGGAATAGGAGAGAAGAGCTCTCAATTAGGGAACTCAAGATCCATTGGTATCATTATGTTGGTCATTGTTTGATTTTCATGGTTCTAACTTTCTCAAGCTTTCTAACATTTATTTCTTAGTTGTTTTTAGTTATATTTCTTTGTTTTCATGTGTGTTTGGTTTGTCTAACCCACTCACAAACTTATGTCTTGTTTAGCGGGCTTATCTAAACATGCAAGTGTTGTTGTTTTGCTCACCCAAGTGACAAAACCAACACAACAGATTGGCGACCCCCATAACATTCGACTTCAACAAACTCTCATGTTACGGTGGGTCTTACTATGTGACTATTGCAGTTGTTTCATACCATTCAAAGACCTCTAAAATTTGTTAGGCCATTAATGCCTACGAGTCATCGACAATTCTTACAGTCATCCTTACCTCACTTCAGAGTCTGTTCACCATTCAGAACTGCCATCTGCCGTTATCAACTACCCCCAAGGGCGTTGCAGTTATCTACATAAACATACATCTTCAGTTACAGCCTCACATTTTGGTTTCATGACACAAGCATGGGGCATACCCACCTTGTTTGTACACAGATTTTCTTTTTTCTCCCTAGAGAAAAGTTTGGGTCCCACAGTTTTACCTCTCCCTCCGGCGAATCGCTCTTGCAGTTCCTCTCCTCACTCTTGATTGCAATGGCACTCTCAGCAAAAGAAACATTGATATATTTATGTCTCGTTTAGCAAGCTTATCTAAACATGCAAGTGTTGTTGTTTTGCTCACCCAAGTGACAAAACCAACACAACAACGTGGACACATCATATACAAAGGCTAGCTCGATAAAAGATAGACACTTTCCCCCTTCTTATAAATTGATTAAGTTATTTAATCATTGTTTTCTTAATTACAACTCCTCGATATTCAATTGTTTAATCCTCATTATGAATAATTAATCCTCACTAATTAATTACCTCTGTAAATGCATATTTAATTAACCTGATATGCTAGCCTGGTAATTAATGAGGATTTACTTCCTCTTTCCTTCCCTTGGGAATGCTTTAGGGCTAATTTAATATCCAAGTTAAAAACACATTATAATGCAATTAATCGATTATACCATAATATAATCAATTGCATTGAAAAGCACCCAAATTGTTTTATGATGTGCTTAACTCCATCGTAATGCACCCATGTTGCATTATAATATCTTTTATTATATTATTAATAAGGCACGTGGGGATTTCAGACCCCAAATTTCGCACACAACTCATGTGCTCCTTTCCCATATCTCCGATGACTAAACTCCAAAAAGGATAAAGTTTTAATATTATAAAATATAAGTGTAACCTTATATCACTCAAGCCATCATATTTTGGGTTCTTCAAAGTCAAATTGTGCATGCCCTTTGCATTTATCCGACGACCAAACTCTGAAAAGGGGGATATTTAATGTTACAAAATATTTATATAACCTTATCATGTTCATGCCTTCGCACTCCAAGCTTTCGGACTCTGAACATGTGTGTTCCTCTTGTTTGTCTAATAGCCAATCACAAAAGAGTAGTTATTAATATCATAATATATTTAAACGTCATAACCTTTATGTCATCGCTCTGAGAGCTTCAAACTTTATTTGTGTGCTCCGGTCTCAACTTCCGAGAGTCAAATTCCGAAAGGAAAGTATTTATTAATAGAAAATATATATAAAACCTTACCATAGCCAAGCCACTGCACTCCAAAACTTTAGAGTCTAATCATGCCTGCTCTCCTCATTTGTCCAAGGGATAGACTCTGAAAGGGATTAATACAAATATTTACACGTTGAAAAGGATACATGAAAGTATATTTTCGAAGCCTTTAATAAATAAATAAATATGTTTATCAAAACTCTTCCAAAAGTGTAGTGTGGCTTGTGCAGGGCATAAATCGTGAGACTAGAGAGACTTCGCATGGTTTAATCCTTTGCATAGAAGGAAAAGAATTATGTACTTTCCATTTCTCAGGCAACGGACTGGAAATCGTATATTTTAATAAATAACTTTCTCAACTTATTATCCAATTCATTTAAACATTTGAATGATAACTTTGGTAACTCTGGAAATTTACTGATTATTAACATTCATTCAAATTTCCCCAAAAAACATATAAATATATAAATACATATATAAATTTAGGTAATTTTTATTTATTTAAATTCTTTACCATAATATTGCATTTCTTGGAGGTAAAGTTCTCCATGGTAAAACTATGGTTTTACCACACATTACTATTCTCCTATTTTCATGCATTTCTCTGATATTTTCAAGCAATAATTACTATTTCCAAATATTTCCCCTTTGGACATTAATTCACTGTGTAATTCCTAGTAAATCTTCTCTCTTACCAAATACTCATGAAACTTAATTAATTAAAATGCATCCAATTCATAATTTCTTTTGATTCAGATAAGAACTTGAATTTTATTTTTCCTTCTTTGTTCTTTATTTGTTTTATAAATACTTTGGCTTTCTTCGACATTTGGAGGCCCAAACATAGATCTGATTTCTTCCAAACTTTATGGTATACAAGCTTTAGGAAAACTTAGATAAAAACATTCTTATGCAGAAATAAAATCTCTTTCTTTTTCAGATGTGTTGTGGAGAGTTCTAACAGTTCATTCATCACCATTAATACATGAAATAGATTGTGAACTCAATCAGCGACAACACTCACACAAAACAATCCTTTTTAAAAATGCAAGCAAGTAGAAAGCCAAAAACAGAGTAGGTTTTCCAGCTCTCATTCAGATTTCCCCAACTAGCCAAATAATCAGAGTGACAATCCCAATATTTAAATAGAGTAATAACTCTTCACATGACTATCACATAAATTTCCACAATATTAATCAAGCTTGGCATTGCAATACAAGGCAGAGGGAACACTTATCTGAAATTTGGAAATTGTTGAAGGATGTGCCACTTCCCACCCAACCATAGGCACAACTGCATGAGTTATCTCTACAAATGGCCACTCCCTAGCTAGAGTATGATGTCATGAGGGGATATTTTTTTTATTCAACATATGAGAAAGATGAAGACCACTCTCCTTCACCTACGGGAACTTAGCAAACCAAGTCTTCAATCCACAAGAGCTTCAACAGTTATCATTTACAACACAAGGGAGGCCTTTCACTGCCCAACAATCCCTCAACGCCCTCCCCTCTTAGTTCCTTCATGATTGTCGAGCCAATCACTAGAATTTTGTGGCCCCATTTATTAGCCTGATTTGAAGATAGTTTCCAATGGTTCCTGCACCCAAAAAACACATTTCTTCACTTCTCTCTATTTTCTCATAACCAAAGGAGTTTTGCACGCTCCTCTCCACTCAGAGTTCCCTCCCATATTCGAATTTGTGTGTCCCCTTTCTCTTTGCCCATGATTTTCCTCTTTTTCTCGCCTTCCTCAACAAGATTTTGTGGGTCAGATCATAAAGTTTAAGATGGGTCAAATCCACCATACTCTCATTGACTCTTGAGAAAGACTTCCCGACTACCAACTTGACTGATAATTAAATTCTCTTAGACAGAGGATTGTTTTGGGTCTAAGCAATTTAAATCCAATAGAGTACTGGCCTGGCAGGGGTCATCTCAACCATTATTGGTTCCCCTCATCATTCCCTCTCATGGAATCATAACCTTTATAGGCAATCCCCTTTAGTAGTTGTTCAACATTTTCCTTTTTACATTAATAGCATAAATAGTTACACTACCTTCTTAACAAAGGTTCAACATTTCCTAGATCCACACACACCTGATCTTTCCATAGTCTCTTATATAATTATATTTACAAGCTGGGAAAATAGGGGTGTTACAACCCCCTCCGCCTTAAAGGAACATCATCCTTGGTGTTCTTTGCATCTTAGCAACACTAGTCATGTTTTCCATCTTTTAGTTGCTTCAACAATGTTTTCCTCTTCTTGGTCTAGTCCTTTCCCAGACTCTTGGCCTTTATCGCATGCCTACAATAATTTCAAACAACAACATATTAATCACACTTTCATGTAAAAACATTTTATTATTGTTCAAAACTCAAGAGAAAATATTCATATCAGTACAATACTTATCTGTGCAATTTAATGGATCCACATCCAGTTGGTTGTCTTGCTAACTTGGCCCATTGTTTCCTTGACATACCCATTGTGTGCATGATCCTAGTCAACAAATGACAAAATTTTAAGGTCTCCACTGAGTTCTTTTACATGAACTATCGAAGTATCCCCTTCCTTGAGGTCACTCGCCCTCCAAGCTCAGGCTCATGCATCCCCTTCTCTACTATACAATCCCTCGGGCAATAAATCTTGCCTACGAAGGCTTTTTTGCACAAGAAGAGTTTCAAAGACTTCCATGAGTCTTACAACTGAGGCATCCCTCATGCTTTCTTTGTCAAGGTGTCCCTCTGCCTTGCTTTGTCGAAAGCATCCCTTTGGCCTGTGTTCTCATGTGACTATAGTAGCCCTTTTCCATGCTTTCTAGATTTGACACCCATCATCTGTCCTCCATGGAATGATTTTTTTTCATCTCACCTACTTCACATTCATACAGAAATTTGTGAGATGTTATCATCAATTTCAATAAGATTTCTTTTAAATCTATCACCCACATATTTCAAATTTCACATTTTCATTTTCATATCTATTCTACATAGGAACTAGATTCACAAGTATAAGATTTCCTTCTCATAACAGTTTGGCTCTTTCATAACCAATAGGCATTGGTCCCCTGTGTGGACTTATTTTGCTGCCATAGCCAAGACCCTTTTTCCTGCAATTATGTCTTCACATAGCCAAACAAATTGTTAGTTCTCATGCACATTATATTTTCCATCCACACTTGCATTGGCTTCTGAACAATTTCAAAATTTGTGCATACTAACAATTGCATCATATTCAATGATTTAAAATATGAAGGAAATATCATTCCTTACACATGCATTACTTCAGCATGCCAAGCCTTTTCAAATGTAATTGATTCATCATATGAATTTAACCAATGTGCCAATGTCCATGGCCACATTTACGCACAATTCATTGTTGCATTGATTTTCAGATTACCATGTTTCATATTAGGCACTCTCGCCATGGTCTGTTGGAACTCATCCAACCTCTCACCACGTGGTTCCTTTATACTCATTTATTATTACAACAAGACTGTGTTTTCTTNAGCAAGTAGAAAGCCAAAAACAGAGTAGGTTTTCCAGCTCTCATTCAGATTTCCCCAACTAGCCAAATAATCAGAGTGACAATCCCAATATTTAAATAGAGTAATAACTCTTCACGTGACTATCACATAAATTTCCACAATATTAATTAAGCTTGACATTGCAATACAAGGCAGAGGGAACACTTATCTGAAATTTGTAAATTGTTGAAGGATGTGCCACTTCCCACCCAACCATAGGCACAACTACATGAGTTATCTCTACAAATGACCACTCCCTAGCTAGAGTATGATGTCATGAGGGGATATTTTTTTTATTCAACATATGAGAAAGATGAAGACCACTCTCCTTCACCTACGGGAACTTAGCAAACCAAGTCTTCAATTCACAAGAGCTTCAACAGTTGTCATTTACAACACAAGGGAGGCCTTTCACTGCCCAACAATCCCACAACACCCTCCCCTCTTAGTTCCTTCATGATTGTCGAGCCAATCACTATAATTTTGTGGCCCCATTTATTAGCCTGATTTGAAGATAGTTGCCAATGGTTCCTGCACCCAAAAAACACATTTCTTCACTTCTCTCTATTTTCTCATAACCAAAGGAGTTTTGCACGCTCCTCCCCACTCAGAGTTCCCTCCCATATTCAAATTTGTGTGTCCCCCTTCTCTTTGCCCATGATTTTCCTCTTTTTCTCGCCTTCCTCAACAAGATTTTGTGGGTCAGATCATAAAGTTTAAGATGGGTCAAATCCACCATACTCTCATTGACTCTTGAGAAAGACTTCCCGACTACCAACTTGACTGATAATTAAATTCTCTTAGACAGAGGATTGTTTTGGGTCTAAGCAATTTAAATCCAATAGAGTACTGGCCTGGCAGGGGTCATCTCAACCATTATTGGTTCCCCTCATCATTCCCTCTCATGGAATCATAACCTTTATAGGCAATCCCCTTTAGTAGTTGTTCAACATTTTCCTTTTTACATTAATAGCATAAATAGTTACACTACCTTCTTAACAAAGGTTCAACATTTCCTAGATCCACACACACCTGATCTTTCCATAGTCTCTTATATAATTATATTTACAAGCTGGGAAAATAGGGGTGTTACAACCCCCTCCGCCTTAAAGGAACATCATCCTTGGTGTTCTTTGCATCTTAGCAACACTAGTCATGTTTTCCATCTTTTAGTTGCTTCAACAATGTTTTCCTCTTCTTGGTCTAGTCCTTTCCCAGACTCTTGGCCTTTATCGCATGCCTACAATAATTTCAAACAACAACATATTAATCACACTTTCATGTAAAAACATTTTATTATTGTTCAAAACTCAAGAGAAAATATTCATATCAGTACAATACTTATCTGTGCAATTTAATGGATCCACATCCAGTTGGTTGTCTTGCTAACTTGGCCCATTGTTTCCTTGACATACCCATTGTGTGCATGATCCTAGTCAACAAATGACAAAATTTTAAGGTCTCCACTGAGTTCTTTTACATGAACTATCGAAGTATCCCCTTCCTTGAGGTCACTCGCCCTCCAAGCTCAGGCTCATGCATCCCCTTCTCTACTATACAATCCCTCGGGCAATAAATCTTGCCTACGAAGGCTTTTTTGCACAAGAAGAGTTTCAAAGACTTCCATGAGTCTTACAACTGAGGCATCCCTCATGCTTTCTTTGTCAAGGTGTCCCTCTGCCTTGCTTTGTCGAAAGCATCCCTTTGGCCTGTGTTCTCATGTGACTATAGTAGCCCTTTTCCATGCTTTCTAGATTTGACACCCATCATCTGTCCTCCATGGAATGATTTTTTTTCATCTCACCTACTTCACATTCATACAGAAATTTGTGAGATGTTATCATCAATTTCAATAAGATTTCTTTTAAATCTATCACCCACATATTTCAAATTTCACATTTTCATTTTCATATCTATTCTACATAGGAACTAGATTCACAAGTATAAGATTTCCTTCTCATAACAGTTTGGCTCTTTCATAACCAATAGGCATTGGTCCCCTGTGTGGACTTATTTTGCTGCCATAGCCAAGACCCTTTTTCCTGCAATTATGTCTTCACATAGCCAAACAAATTGTTAGTTCTCATGCACATTATATTTTCCATCCACACTTGCATTGGCTTCTGAACAATTTCAAAATTTGTGCATACTAACAATTGCATCATATTCAATGATTTAAAATATGAAGGAAATATCATTCCTTACACATGCATTACTTCAGCATGCCAAGCCTTTTCAAATGTAATTGATTCATCATATGAATTTAACCAATGTGCCAATGTCCATGGCCACATTTACGCACAATTCATTGTTGCATTGATTTTCAGATTACCATGTTTCATATTAGGCACTCTCGCCATGGTCTGTTGGAACTCATCCAACCTCTCACCACGTGGTTCCTTTATACTCATTTATTATTACAACAAGACTGTGTTTTCTTGCTATAGTTGATCGTGACCTCAAATCAGCGTACATGAAACTAAAAATTTCACATTAATGCATTTAAGCATTCTTTCTTTACTAGTAACCGAGGTGTCAACACTCATGGCCACCCAAATCCTTTTTTTACTATTGTTACAACTATGGTAGGGTATTGGAATATATTCCTTCCATGATGGGCAGCCAATTACATGCCCTATCATTTCCTTAATGCATTTAGTCAATGTGTTGTTCATTAACACTATTGTTCTCAATCAATCCTAATTGGTCAAAGTATTCATGACACTTTGTTCATGAATTTTCTTGCAAGGATTTTAATCATCCTTGACTACCATAGTTTCCTTTCTTTGTCCTTTGGGTTCCTTTCCTAAATCATGCCCTGCTTGGGTATCAATGGCATACAAAAACCATTCAATTTACATGCATATCATCAAATAATTGAAACATTTCAGAAGAGATTTTTACCAAATCCCTTTCAATTCCCATGTCACATGAGGGTGAGATATTTCATACATGTTCTGGCTGCCAGCACCCTCTCTGACATTACCTCACTAGTGATGCTTCATGGGAAATCTCAAGGTTCCTTCCATAATATTTCAACAACAACCTTCTTGCAATTGTACTCTACCTGAGGTTGCCCACCATTGGAAACCGTCTTCCCCACAACCCCAATCTTCCTACATATGACATACATCATCACAATCACAATTATATTAGTTGTCATGTTAAATAAAAATGCATATATCATAGCATTTAAGTTATAAAACATTCTCATATATGTCATAGCATATCTATATGCACTTGTCATATTATCCTCGATATTTTTGTGAGTGCAATCACAATCAAACTTTCAATTGTTTAAGTATCCTACAACCATCAACATTCTCATGTCTTAAACATTTTCACATATCAACATATCAGTTTCTTATCCCGGAGAAACATAATAAACAACAAGAAAAGGGGTTAAGGGATTCTTCCCTTTTACCAACTCCTTCTACAAAATCTAGAACTTTAAGTACAGTTGAGTCATTTCCAAGGCCTCACTGCCTTTACTTAACATGGCTCAACCAAGCCTATTCATTTAAACATATTTACAAATTTATTTTTCAGCTATACTTTTAAATTACACAACTTTCTCTCATACATCGGAGTTTTTAAAGTGAGAAAAGTGCTCATATTTTCTCCTTCTTTGCTTTCGCAATCCATCCCTTTAGGATCTGTCTGCTCTGTACCTTGAGAAATTTTAGCCAAGTTTCATTTCAACTTTCCCAGTTAAATAAACATTCCACAATAACAAGATTTTAGTTCACAAAATGATTTTGAACTAGTGCGCTCTACACATTTTTCCAAACAGAAATCGGATTGGTCATCATTCATTTGCAAATTTTTTTACTCATGCATGGTATTTTAAAAGGTAATCTGGGATTCTTGTGCAATTAGACTTTGTAGTCCGCTATCTATTCTTCTAGCAGTCATTAAGATTATGACTTTGTTCCCCTGACAGAGTCCTCACACAGTTCTTCCACATGGAACTGTCTCATTATGCAACTTCCTTATTGCATATCCATAACTATCTAAGATGACCTCAACCTCGAGTCAACCTCAACTTTGTCATTTCATATTCTTACCCAATATTCCATAAGGAATTATCAACATGCATCTCTATTATGCATTCAAATTGTGCATTCACACATGCATATTTATTCTATCAATCTGCATTCACAATGTGCTTTAATCACATGCTTTAGCATGCGGTGTGTGTGTCCACCATAGGCAAACTTTATAGTTTCATTTTTGTATCTATTGAAAATTAATTAGTTCATGATTATTCACAATCATTTACATGCAGTCCTTAAAAGCGTATTCACGGTGCCTTTTATCACAACAACAGAGTATCTCTGCTCATTTACTCTTTTATCAATTTATACTAGCTTTTTCTCGAGGAACTAGACCACGTCCTCCTCAAGCTATTCATCAGAACAAAACAGTCATGACTCTTCAAAATAGAGTCAGTCGTGCATCCATAGTATTTATTCAATCTTGGCAAGTGAAATTATTGCCTTACATTTCACTTATTCAAGCAGTCATTGTTGGACACACCTACCACACTTAGAGGGGGGGGTGAATGAGTGTGGGGATCTTTTTCCCAAAACTTCCCTCTTACACAAAAACTCCTTAGTTAACATTCAACATTTGCTCAT
>JZKD02S1962022.1:8962-37710 GCA_000966675.3 Picea glauca
CTTCTTTATCTAATATTATTCCATCATGATTGGGTCCATGGCCTCCTCCTTCTTTCCCTTATCCATATCTTCCTACATTTCTACACCTCTTGTCAGTGCTTCCCCTCTTCCCCCATGAACATAGGGAAGTTTAGTTATCTGAATCCATCGCCATCACACCATTGTTATACAGTAAAATATTGATTGAAGTGTACAATGATCTGATATACCTACCTCTAGGTCCTTTTAGAAAATCCCGATCTACTTCCCTATAAGACTTCACGATATCTACTGCAAATTCTTTGATAAACCCTGCAACAATACTGTCTAACCAAAAACCTACTGCACGTGTGAATTTGTTGCTAACTTTTTGTAACTGCACGATCTCCACATGATTCCACTCAAGTTGTATGATTCTAATTGTAAGGTGGTTTTGTTTTGACCTCAATAGACACTCCTGCAACACATGCAAGAAATTAGAGAAAAATACCTCACACATGTCGCTAAATATGTACTTGTCCAGATATTTGCATGGTGTTATCTTAGGGTTTTTGTTATCCTTCTCCACAAATTCAAGCTCCTTTGTTTTCAACCATATTTCAATCTCCACATTTGTTTGATTCCATGGTATGAACATTCCTTGTTATACCTTCATTCTCCATGAATCTTTTACGGATCCCGTCCACTCAATCCCATGCAGTTCCAATGGAAAAAAAAAACATTTTTTGGGTTGAAATCTCCCCTTTTCCTACTTCTTAGTCATACCCAGGTTCATATCTGATTAGGGTTCCAAAAAAACCCCTCTAAAACTATCGTCCCTCCTAGTAGCCCAAAAGGAAACACAACACACAGGGTGTACTGTGTAGTCTCACCCGAGATACTCTTATGGGTGACTACAAATATCAAGTGTTGTAGTCTAGGGAAGAGTGAGGATATTGGATTCTAATCTATTTTCCCCATACATTCAACATATTTATCCATTCATATTGTTAAGATTCATTCATATGTTGGTTTACACATGCATTCTAATAGATCTACTGATTCATTCATTCATCCACTCATCATATAACTACCGACATAAGGTAAATGAGAAATAAAAAACATGCATAACATAGGTTTTACCCTGGTTCACCCCCTCCTAGGCTATGTCCACAAAGATATTTTCTCTTAGGCTCTTTTATTAAGTATGTTGCAAAATATGGCATTGTGCACACTACATCTCTCATCATACAATCACAAAACAGGTTCCACAACCTCTGTGAGGCAAACTAGATCACACCAGGCTCCTTAGCCTGCGATCCGATTCTCAACACAATAACCTACTTGACTCTCTACAGCTCAACAACTTACAAAAAAAAATATCTTCCAACACTTCGAACCACACTGACAATCAACAACCCTTTGAACCTCGACCTATACCTCCTATGTGCTTATTTATACTATTTTACACTCTTATTAACCGTTACATTCCAAAAACCTAACCCTAACATGGTTAGGTCTTACTTCCTTTGCGCATTGCATGCTTTCCTCCTTTTCATGTGGATTTTCCTTACACATGTTGCTTTTCCTTCCAACTGTCTTTTTCCAAATTAAGCTTTACTTTCCAAAAATGGACTTTTCCTCAAAATCGGCCTGCACCCAACACGACTACACTCATTCACAAGAAGTTCATTAAAATGAGGCTCCAAATGAATTTTCAACGTAAAGAATAATTGAGAAAAACCTAAACATGCTAAACCTTAACCTCGGGAGGTGAAACACCAAAAGGTTTGTTGGCCCCAATGGGGGTAGTTGATACGTCAACTTTTTGACAACATAAATTTTGCATATGATCTCCGTTTGGGTTTCTTGATATCTCATAAAAAGTTACAACTGAGGAAAACACATTCCATTTGGCACATACCATGCCTTCAACTATTTTATGGTCACTGTTGTGCCTAAAAAACGTTGTTTAAGGCCTAAAAATGGCCTTGGAAGTTCAAGACTTGACAAAGTGTAGAAAAAATGCCAAAATGAAAAATTGTGCTTTGATCTAGTGGAATGGGTGGGTGGCCACCAATGTCCACCTGGATCACTAATGTTCACACATTTATTCATTTTTCATCCCAATTACCAAGGTTCCTATTGATTCCTCGATGGTCGCATTGGGCGGTGCACGAAAATGTGGATGTACATGTGCTCCCTTGTTTGTTCGTCGATGTCAGAGGTCAAATGGATAATCACTACATGCTTCCTCGGATTGTGCCTTTGGACATTGTAGCATTTTATTTGAAAATTTTCAATTCCCACACCCGACCTGATGCATTAATCGGGTCAATTAAACAACACGGTATTTTCCAATCTTTGTGCTATGCCTTGTTTCACTTGACTGATATGTTCTAAATATGATGGTTTCTCTGTTGGGATTAACTTCAAGATTAGGATGATTTTCAAGAAATGATAAAAGGGAAAAATACTCAAGGAAATAAAATAAATTCAATCAAACAGAAGGATATAAATAGAACGATGAAATTAAACAAAATTTGAAATCAAATTAAAAGTTGTAATACCCCTAGGCCGAACTCCAATTGTAAATGTACAAATAGGCTGGTGATCCAGGACATATTGGGATAGAGTGGCATTGTAAATATGTTTTGAGGCGAGAGTGCATGTATGTTTATTATGCTGGATATCCAGAATTCTACAAGTCGAGCGAGCCTATAATTTTAATATGTAATCATACATATATTAATAAAATTGCATCATTGTTGCAGACCAACCAGACAAAAGAGTATGGGGGGATACAATTCTACTAGAGATAAAGGGGGATAAGATTTTAGGAAGAGGGTATAAGACAAGGGGGCTTAAGCCAAGGAAATATTATAATAATAATTCCTAAAGTCTAACTTATGGGATATATTCATATCTATCATAAGTTCCTAAGTGGGAGGAATGTATCACCATGTGGGGTCCATGTAGTTCCCAACATGACAACTGTCAAGTTGGGAACATGTGTATAAAAATTATGAACTTAGTACATTTTGGGGATTGACCCATCATTATTACCTAGAATCTTTCCATCTATACCATCCTTTCCATCCTGATTCATACTTATACTTGGGAGCTTGAGAAGCAGTTTGTAACCAGTAAGCCTGGGTAATATGAGTTGAAGAAGCAGGTTATCAGAATTGTGTGTACTTTGAAGAAGAATGTTTTCAGGCCCATAGAATTCTCTCTGGGTGAGATATCTATTATGAAATATTCCCTGGTTGTTGGTAAATAGTTATAGGGTTTTGAGACTTTTTGTTTGGATTATTGTTGAAGCCTTGAAAGGGAAGTGGGGCAATCGAAGGATTGTTAAGAAGAGAAGGGGCACACTTCCTAGGGTGGGGAGGGAAGTTGGAAATGAGAGACTCTAGGATAGTTGCAGCTGTTGGTACCTTGACTTGATCCTTAATGTGCTGGTTAGACCTCATTATGGCTTGAGAATCCTTCCCATGTGGAGTTTCCAGCCTCGTCTCGGGGTGACCTGTTGCTATGAGTTTATAAGCATCAAAGTCTATGACTGGGAGGAACCTTAGAGGTATTCATCCAGTTGGTGACTATTTCAAAAGACAAGTGTTCTTATGTGTTTACATGCTATTTATTGTGTATTTTATGTTAATTATGTCATGAAACTATTGTTATATTTATACCTTAATTTTTATGTTGTTAGATTGCATAAAGTGTTCATATGTAGAGCATTTTATAAATTTAATTGGTATGAGAGGAAGAAATTTAGTGTGGAATTTCCCAGTTTGGGGATATGGATGCTAAAATGTGGTATCAAAGATGATTTTCAAGTTTGTTGGTAGTGAGGAATGTTACATTGTGGTATCAATGAAGGAAAAGTTTTGTGTGGTGTGGCCCAAATTGGGGTTGGGCACGTTACAATGTAGTATCCGAGCTCAAGGTTCAACATCGAGCCTGCATGGGCCAAAGATAGAGCATAAACGTTAAATTTATATAGTATGCCTAGAAATTATTTGATAGAATGCAAAAAAGGGATATATGCAAATGTTTTGACAAAATTGCTGCAATAAAATTGGGAAGGATGCACAGGGAAAATTTAAGAATTGAGCACATGAGTGAAAATTCCAAAATTTTAATCTCTATTTGGGCATTTTTGGGCCTGTAGATGGCTGAATTTCAGATCTTCAGAGTGCCATGGTGAAATTGGGTGAAAAATGGGGCAAATTGGGCAAAAGCCCCAATTTCTACATTGAAATCTATGGAAACTTCGATGGGAAAAGATTGAAATTCGTGTGTATAAGTTAGAATGGTGCCTATAGGACCATAATATGCCATGACAAGGTTAATTACAAATTTGTAATGGAATTTTGTGCTGAATTATAAGATCACACATTTTAGGACATTTTTGAAAATTCAGAAATTTTGGAAAATTGGAAAATTTTGGGTATTTTCCATATGGTGATGTCAGCATGACGTGGGGGCCACATGCCAGGTAAAATGGAATAGGGGTGACTTGTACTACCATGGTGGCATGTACATGGTTTTAGAAGTAGCATATGTGGCAATATGTGTAGCAGGTGGCAGATGAGGTGGAGCTATGGTGGTAGGCATTGACATGTCTGCAAAACATTGATGTGAGGGGGGGTGTCCTTGATTGTTTTGGAAACCACCATGGGGGGTACTTAGTGGTTTTGGAAACCACCAATAATTTTCCATGGTGCATGAAATATTTTACACGTCATAAGGTGGGAAACCATCTATTTCCACCCCGGACCCCCTTCCTGCGTGCCCCCCCCCGCCTTTGTTAACATGTGATAGGTTGGCGGAGGGGGACATGAGGTTGAATGGTAACCATTGATCTCTTCCAAACCCCACTAATCATCCATTGTTGGATTAGATGGACATGCAAGTTTTCACATGTCACAAATTGGGTGCAGAATGGGGCTCGACCATCCCGCAAACAAATAAGAAGGTACCATGTGGGATTGTGGGCTCGAAAGGAAAAGTAATGCATGCGGGGTGGAAGGAAGGAAGAATAGAAAAGGAGAAAGTGATAATGTATATTGTGGGTAGTACGATGATGCAATTCTAGGTGGCAGAGGCTAACATGGCGCCACCCTAAGGTGTCAGGTGGACTCAAGATGCCAGAACATCATCCTAGTTAGCATAAGTCATCCAAAATTTATAGAAATTACGAACATCTACTCAAAAAATTGGTGTTTTTCATTTTTTAAAATTTCAGGCCACTTTTCCAGACAAATTTATAACGAGATAAATTGTTCGTCAAATGGATCCTGTATGAGGGAGTTATGGGCCAAACAATGCAAGGTAATTTTTTGGTACTGGTTCAATTCATATGCCATAACTTCCTTTTGAAGAATTGGATTGGGGAACATGATTAGTATATCAAATTATAGTGATCCATAGAAGACATTCATGGAGTCATATTCATAATTTAAGCACTTAAAAATTCATAGGATAGGGTAGAAGACACCTTTATCATTTTCTGCTAAAAGAACTAAATTAACCAAAACTTCAGTAATATGTATCTAGCAACATAGAGCTCAGATGAAGATGAAACTTGGATATATTGTCTAAAATATGTTCATTAAGGAACCCACTTGAGATTATATCAAAATGACAAAGGAGCTAGTGTAAAGGATGCATGGACAAGGCCAAAAGTGCACCTAATTGAAAGGTGTGGAAAAGGAGAAAACAAGTAATGATTAAATATCCATAAATTTATGTTCAAGGATCTGAATTGAGGAAGAAAATAGTCGTTGGAAAGGTATTGGACAAATGAGTCCATATACTCAACCATAAATTTGAATCGAACTGTAGAATTCATAAGAAATTTGAAATAATATTCTATTTTTTAAAAAGGGAAGAATGGTGCATAATCTTAATAGATTTGTTAAACTATTTTAATCTAACAAATATTGTTTCCTACACATTTTGCAGAGTTAAGAGAAAATAGGTCAAAACAAGATCAATATATAGATAAAAGGCATGGAATATGGATAGAGGACTTACAACCATGAAGATAAAGTCAGGGGGTTGTGTGTTAGCATGGGTAATGTAGGGACAAAATCCAATGGGAATGGAGATGGCAAGGAAGAAAGTATGAATTTGGTGGAGACTATAAAGAGTCTACAAAGAGATGTAAAAATTTATAAAGATGATAATGAGAGGCTTATGAAATCCAAGGAGCAACAAGATTACTTCAACATCAATTTTCTGCAAATCTTGGACAAAATAGAGAAGAAAATGGACAAGGAGACACAATCAAGAAAGTTAAGAAGTCATAGGTATCATGCTAGAAGAGGAGAATAAGAAGGTATTGGTAGACATAACCATCACTCACCAAGACACTTGGTTAGAAGAGAACACAATATTCCAAGATTATCTCTTGTAAGAATTCATAATAGGAGGTCGGGGGTAGATGAACTACAAGGAGAAATGAATAAGATGAATGCTCCTGCCTTTGATGGTGCGCACAAGAAAGATGATGATGTAGAGGCTTGGCTATTGGGAATGGAGAATTAATTTTAATTAAATGATTACTCCTAATAGGAATAAGGGATAATTGTAATCTACTAGCTCAATGGAAAAGCATGAATGTGGTGGGACCTACTTGTACAATTGAAACACATTAATGAGAAGAAAGTTTACTTGGAGGGAGTTTAAAAGGTATTTTCAAATGAAGTACTGGAACAAGAATTATTATGATAAGGAGACGAAGGAGTACTTCCAAATAAATATTGGGAGTTTGACCATGGATTAGTATGAAAGAAGATTCTTAGAGCTACTGAAACATGTTGACTTAATCAAGGATGAACAGGTCAAGATTGAAAGGTACATGAGTAGGCTTCCATCGATTTTCAATGATAATATACAATATGATTATCCAAATACATTGGAGGAAACCATAGTGAGAGATAAATTTCTCTATGATACACATATAGGAATACCAACTTTCCAAAAGGCTTGGGAATACAAGAAAAAAGGAAAGATGGAACAAAGGAAGAAGGGGACCAAGCTACCATTATTCATAAATAATCTTGAGGGACACCTAGCTTCCAATGATCCAAAAATGAATGAAACAATGGGGAAAATATCAAGGAAGAAACCTATTAGATGTTGGGGTTGTGAAGGAGAGCATATGTATATATATTTCCCTCACAGAGGGGAAAAAGTGAGGATTGTTCGAAATGTAAAACAATATGATACAGTGGAGGACATGGGAAGAAACGTTTCAAGTATCTATGTAGCCCTGGATAAGAATAAAGATTACTTTGAGTCCCACTTGATTGAAGTAGAAGGTAAGATCAATGACCAACCCATTTCTATTTTAATTGATTCAGGACCTAGTCATAGTTATCTAAATCCTAATATGGCGGGGATATTTCATTTTCCAATAAGCAATGTTTGGAAACATTGGTTGGTTCAGATAGTTATAGGAGCCAATAAAAGAATTAATGATATGATTAAGGAATTTCCAATGGACATGAATGGACTAAGCACAAAGGTAGATTTGAATATCATACATTTGGGTTCATATTATTTCCTAATTGGTATGGATTGGTTGGAAAATAATCATGTTGTCCTAGATTGTTATAACAAGGCATTTACTTGCTTGGATGAGGAAGAGAACTTGAGAACAATATAGGGTATTCCAAGGGAAACAACTATTAGAGAAGTTTCAACTTTGCAGCTAAATAAAATATTTAGGAAAAAATGTCAAATATTTGCAACACATATGGAAGAGACACCCACGGATAAGTGCCAAGCATCAAAGACTATGTAGTATTGAAAAAATTTGAGGATATATTTAGAGAAATGTCAGGTTTTCCACCCAAGAGAGATATTGATTTCTCTATCAATTTGATTCCTGGACTAGCCCCAGTGTCCAACAATCCTTATAGGATGAGTACACCAAAGTTGAAGGAGTTACAAATGCATTTTGAGTAGATTTTGAAGAAGAGGTATATACAACCAAGTGCGTCTCCTTGGGGTTCCATAGTATTATTTTTGAAAAATAAGGATGCTACCTTGAGTCTTTTCATTGACTTCATACAACTGTATAAGGTGACCGTGAATAACAAGTATCCTTTGCCAATGATAAATGATCTTTTCGATAAGCTAAAAGATTCAAAAATATTCTTCAAGATTGATATCTGATCAAGATATCATTAGGTGATAATTAAAGAAGAATATATTAGCACGGGAACCTTCATAATGAGGTATGGATATTCTAAGTTAATAGTGGTTCCATTTGGGTTGTTAAATGCACTAGTTTTCTTTATGTGTTTGAGGAATGGTATTTTTAGAAATTACTTGGATAATTTTGTCATTGTATTTTTGGATGACATTATTATGTACTCTAAGTTTGAAGAAGAGCATGCAGAACACTTGAGGATGGTGCTAAAAGTATTGAGGGAACATCAATTGTATGCAAAGTTGGGCAAGTCCTCATTCTACCAGAGACAGATACATTATTTAGGCCATTTAATTTCAAAGGGATAACAGTGGATCCTAAGAAGATAAAATACATTGAGGGATGGATAGTACCAAATAATGTCTCAGAGGTGAGATCATTCATGGGACTAGTGGGATATTATAGAATATGTTTTGAGGACTTTTCAAATATTTCACACCCAATCACATCGTTTCAAAATAAGGTTTTGATATTTGAATGGACCCTTGATTGTGGCTGAAGGTGAGCTTAAATGTCTCATAGAGCAAAAGGTGTGGAATATATTCAGGTTTCCCTAGATAATTCAACAGAAAAAAAATCCATAAGGGACCAAGGATAAGTTTCTAGAACCTGGGAAATTATCATGAGATTAAAAGAGGGATACTCATGAAATAAAAAATATTAATACCCTTTTCAAATAATATTAGGGCTTAAGGTCCAAGTGTTGGTGAGGGTGTGGGCCTGATGATCAAACTGTTACAAGTGATTCTGATCTACGATGGAGAGCCTATGTCGCATTGGGAAAGTGCACAAGAGGTAGCACACAGTTGGGGTGTGACAATGGTTTTAAGATACATGTGTTGAAGGATAGATGGTGTCACATGAAATGGATACAAAAAGAAAAAACCACTCCCCTAGGGTCGCAGGAGTGGTATTTCGAATTTTTCAAGTTGTCAACCCGCCCACTGAGCACATATTTGTTTGTCCACTCAATTCCATATGGTGCTAATGTAGCAGTCCACCTCAACACCCAAGAAGTAAGAGAAATCCTGATGGTCCAAAAATGAACTTTTGAGCATGTCAAAGGGAGCCACATGTACAAAGGATCCCACTAGGACTTTGGTGTGGCCATATCAAACTCAACTACATATAGGATGAGCCTAGAGGCACTTCAACACTGACATGGATAAATATTAAGCCACCACATGTCTGTGGGTCCATGATTATGTCAGTATAATGTCATCCAAATTTCATGTGCTCCCCAAGTTTTCAGAAGTGCCAAACCATTGGGAAAATGATGCATGTTTTGAACAAAGGCACGAGGTGAAATATTGCAAGCAAATGATAGATTCACTGACATCCTGCCAAATTAGTTTGAAAACATGTCATGTATAAAAATGTATTTGGCATCACTTCTACATTCTTTCACCAACCATGATATTGCTTCCTTCAACTAACAGAGGAAAACAATCATTACCTCGACATACACACTCACACGAACCCCAGAGCTCAACAAATCAGGACAGGTGTGACAAATCACTTCATATGATTAGTTGTATCCACTAGGCACGTGTCAAGCTCATATAAGGGACAACCAAAGGGATTATAAGTAACCAATCTATGATTATTTTTATTTCTAAAGGTGAGTTACTCAAATGTCAGGTGTCACAGATGATGACCAACCTGAGCAGTCTCTCCCTTTAGGAGAAAGTAATCAACCATATTCACTATAGACGTTGGGAGAACATGTTCCATGTTATATGAAGAGGAGAATTTCCTCCTCTGGTATCATTATCCAACATATGAGAGCCAAAGGAAATATGGAAATATTCCTTGAGGTGCAATTTCCAATCCTATCGGTGCACTAGAGAAGCTTGAAGAAAACAATGTATAGGATTGGTCAATTGTGCCCAATTTTAATTGGGTGGTGTTCGCTAAGAGGAAATGGCTAACCCTTATCCTTGTTGACTCAGGTCCAAATCACTCAGCACAATAATGTGAATCAATTTAATCACATAGAGATCTCTAAATATTAATCACATATCGAGAAAATGGAACATTTCTATTAACAATGTGGTGGGTCAGGTCTAGGGATAAAAATCATTTTTACCGAGTAAAATATTAGTTGGAAATAAGTTAGAAAACCTAGAGAGGTATCATTATTATGAAAAGTAGTATATTTAAAAAAAAAAAAAGTATTGGTTTAAACCAAATGGTTTTCCTACAAATGAAGATCCTATAAATTAAGATGAGGATCTCATTTTTTTGGGTTGGCACTTTGGGGAATTTAAGCATTTCTTATAACCAGAGTTGTTCGATCAAGACCCCCTCAGACAAAGAGATATTTTTAAGGTTGCAGGCTTCATGAGATTCATCCCTTGCGTTATCTTTTAGCTTGTTTTTTTTGTGTGCATGCACTCTTGTAAAATCCACCATCTCATTTTGGCTTCTTGTATCAGATCTCCATTAATAAAAGCTCAAGAATCGTGTTATATAGCATGTTCAGTATAACTGTGTGTTGTATGCTTATGATATTGAAGTGATTTCCTCTTAACAATGACCACTTCTTGTCATTTCTCCATATGTTTAATGATATGTAGAGGGTACCTCCATGGATTTAAATGTTTGAAGATGTTTATTGTTTTATGTGTGTTTTAATGATCTGGTATATCTGTTAAAACTAATGAATTATTAATTTCTCAACATGTTAGTCTTTTCCANAACCACCATGGGGGGTACTTAGTGGTTTTGGAAACCACCAATAATTTTCCATGGTGCATGAAATATTTTACACATCGTAAGGTGGGAAACCATCTATTTCCACCCCGGACCCCCTTCCTGCGTGCCCCCCCCGCCTTTGTTAACATGTGATAGGTTGGTGGAGGGGGACATGAGGTTGAATGGTAACCATTGATCTCTTCCAAACCCCACTAATCATCCATTGTTGGATTATATGGACATGCAAGTTTTCACATGTCACAAATTGGGTGCAGAATGGGGCTCGACCATCCCGCAAACAAATAAGAAGGTACCATGTGGGATTGTGGGCTCAAAAGGAAAAGTAATGCATGCGGGGTGGAAGGAAGGAAGAATAGAAAAGGAGAAAGTGATAATGTATATTGTGGGTAGTACGATGATGCAATTCTAGGTGGCAAAGGCTAACATGGCGCCACCCTAAGGTGTCAGGTGGAGTCAAGATGCCAGAACATCATCCTAGTTAGCATAAGTCATCCAAAATTTATAGAAATTACGAACATCTACTCAAAAAATTGGTGTTTTTCATTTTTTAAAATTTCAGGCCACTTTTCCAGACAAATTTATAACGAGATAAATTGTTCGTCAAATGGATCCTGTATGAGGGAGTTATGGGCCAAACAATGCAAGGTAATTTTTTGGTACTGGTTCAATTCATATGCCATAACTTCCTTTTGAAGAATTGGATTGGGGAACATGATTAGTATATCAAATTATAGTGATCCATAGAAGACATTCATGGAGTCATATTCATAATTTAAGCACTTAAAAATTCATAGGATAGGGTAGAAGACACCTTTATCATTTTCTGCTAAAAGAACTAAATTAACCAAAACTTCAGTAATATGTATCTAGCAACATAGAGCTCAGATGAAGATGAAACTTGGATATATTGTCTAAAATATGTTCATTAAGGAACCCACTTGAGATTATATCAAAATGACAAAGGAGCTAGTGTAAAGGATGCATGGACAAGGCCAAAAGTGCACCTAATTGAAAGGTGTGGAAAAGGAGAAAACAAGTAATGATTAAATATCCATAAATTTATGTTCAAGGATCTGAATTGAGGAAGAAAATAGTCGTTGGAAAGGTATTGGACAAATGAGTCCATATACTCAACCATAAATTTGAATCGAACTGTAGAATTCATAAGAAATTTGAAATAATATTCTATTTTTTAAAAAGGGAAGAATGGTGCATAATCTTAATAGATTTGTTAAACTATTTTAATCTAACAAATATTGTTTCCTACACATTTTGCAGAGTTAAGAGAAAATAGGTCAAAACAAGATCAATATATAGATAAAAGGCATGGAATATGGATAGAGGACTTACAACCATGAAGATAAAGTCAGGGGGTTGTGTGTTAGCATGGGTAATGTAGGGACAAAATCCAATGGGAATGGAGATGGCAAGGAAGAAAGTATGAATTTGGTGGAGACTATAAAGAGTCTACAAAGAGATGTAAAAATTTATAAAGATGATAATGAGAGGCTTATGAAATCCAAGGAGCAACAAGATTACTTCAACATCAATTTTCTGCAAATCTTGGACAAAATAGAGAAGAAAATGGACAAGGAGACACAATCAAGAAAGTTAAGAAGTCATAGGTATCATGCTAGAAGAGGAGAATAAGAAGGTATTGGTAGACATAACCATCACTCACCAAGACACTTGGTTAGAAGAGAACACAATATTCCAAGATTATCTCTTGTAAGAATTCATAATAGGAGGTCGGGGGTAGATGAACTACAAGGAGAAATGAATAAGATGAATGCTCCTGCCTTTGATGGTGCGCACAAGAAAGATGATGATGTAGAGGCTTGGCTATTGGGAATGGAGAATTAATTTTAATTAAATGATTACTCCTAATAGGAATAAGGGATAATTGTAATCTACTAGCTCAATGGAAAAGCATGAATGTGGTGGGACCTACTTGTACAATTGAAACACATTAATGAGAAGAAAGTTTACTTGGAGGGAGTTTAAAAGGTATTTTCAAATGAAGTACTGGAACAAGAATTATTATGATAAGGAGACGAAGGAGTACTTCCAAATAAATATTGGGAGTTTGACCATGGATTAGTATGAAAGAAGATTCTTAGAGCTACTGAAACATGTTGACTTAATCAAGGATGAACAGGTCAAGATTGAAAGGTACATGAGTAGGCTTCCATCGATTTTCAATGATAATATACAATATGATTATCCAAATACATTGGAGGAAACCATAGTGAGAGATAAATTTCTCTATGATACACATATAGGAATACCAACTTTCCAAAAGGCTTGGGAATACAAGAAAAAAGGAAAGATGGAACAAAGGAAGAAGGGGACCAAGCTACCATTATTCATAAATAATCTTGAGGGACACCTAGCTTCCAATGATCCAAAAATGAATGAAACAATGGGGAAAATATCAAGGAAGAAACCTATTAGATGTTGGGGTTGTGAAGGAGAGCATATGTATATATATTTCCCTCACAGAGGGGAAAAAGTGAGGATTGTTCGAAATGTAAAACAATATGATACAGTGGAGGACATGGGAAGAAACGTTTCAAGTATCTATGTAGCCCTGGATAAGAATAAAGATTACTTTGAGTCCCACTTGATTGAAGTAGAAGGTAAGATCAATGACCAACCCATTTCTATTTTAATTGATTCAGGACCTAGTCATAGTTATCTAAATCCTAATATGGCGGGGATATTTCATTTTCCAATAAGCAATGTTTGGAAACATTGGTTGGTTCAGATAGTTATA
Organism: Picea glauca; assembly: GCA_000966675.3. Taxonomy (NCBI): domain Eukaryota; kingdom Viridiplantae; phylum Streptophyta; class Pinopsida; order Pinales; family Pinaceae; genus Picea; species Picea glauca. The sequence continues at coordinate 22,645 of JZKD02S1962022.1, forward strand.
GGAGCCAATAAAAGAATTAATGATATGATTAAGGAATTTCCAATGGACATGAATGGACTAAGCACAAAGGTAGATTTGAATATCATACATTTGGGTTCATATTATTTCCTAATTGGTATGGATTGGTTGGAAAATAATCATGTTGTCCTAGATTGTTATAACAAGGCATTTACTTGCTTGGATGAGGAAGAGAACTTGAGAACAATATAGGGTATTCCAAGGGAAACAACTATTAGAGAAGTTTCAACTTTGCAGCTAAATAAAATATTTAGGAAAAAATGTCAAATATTTGCAACACATATGGAAGAGACACCCACGGATAAGTGCCAAGCATCAAAGACTATGTAGTATTGAAAAAATTTGAGGATATATTTAGAGAAATGTCAGGTTTTCCACCCAAGAGAGATATTGATTTCTCTATCAATTTGATTCCTGGACTAGCCCCAGTGTCCAACAATCCTTATAGGATGAGTACACCAAAGTTGAAGGAGTTACAAATGCATTTTGAGTAGATTTTGAAGAAGAGGTATATACAACCAAGTGCGTCTCCTTGGGGTTCCATAGTATTATTTTTGAAAAATAAGGATGCTACCTTGAGTCTTTTCATTGACTTCATACAACTGTATAAGGTGACCGTGAATAACAAGTATCCTTTGCCAATGATAAATGATCTTTTCGATAAGCTAAAAGATTCAAAAATATTCTTCAAGATTGATATCTGATCAAGATATCATTAGGTGATAATTAAAGAAGAATATATTAGCACGGGAACCTTCATAATGAGGTATGGATATTCTAAGTTAATAGTGGTTCCATTTGGGTTGTTAAATGCACTAGTTTTCTTTATGTGTTTGAGGAATGGTATTTTTAGAAATTACTTGGATAATTTTGTCATTGTATTTTTGGATGACATTATTATGTACTCTAAGTTTGAAGAAGAGCATGCAGAACACTTGAGGATGGTGCTAAAAGTATTGAGGGAACATCAATTGTATGCAAAGTTGGGCAAGTCCTCATTCTACCAGAGACAGATACATTATTTAGGCCATTTAATTTCAAAGGGATAACAGTGGATCCTAAGAAGATAAAATACATTGAGGGATGGATAGTACCAAATAATGTCTCAGAGGTGAGATCATTCATGGGACTAGTGGGATATTATAGAATATGTTTTGAGGACTTTTCAAATATTTCACACCCAATCACATCGTTTCAAAATAAGGTTTTGATATTTGAATGGACCCTTGATTGTGGCTGAAGGTGAGCTTAAATGTCTCATAGAGCAAAAGGTGTGGAATATATTCAGGTTTCCCTAGATAATTCAACAGAAAAAAAATCCATAAGGGACCAAGGATAAGTTTCTAGAACCTGGGAAATTATCATGAGATTAAAAGAGGGATACTCATGAAATAAAAAATATTAATACCCTTTTCAAATAATATTAGGGCTTAAGGTCCAAGTGTTGGTGAGGGTGTGGGCCTGATGATCAAACTGTTACAAGTGATTCTGATCTACGATGGAGAGCCTATGTCGCATTGGGAAAGTGCACAAGAGGTAGCACACAGTTGGGGTGTGACAATGGTTTTAAGATACATGTGTTGAAGGATAGATGGTGTCACATGAAATGGATACAAAAAGAAAAAACCACTCCCCTAGGGTCGCAGGAGTGGTATTTCGAATTTTTCAAGTTGTCAACCCGCCCACTGAGCACATATTTGTTTGTCCACTCAATTCCATATGGTGCTAATGTAGCAGTCCACCTCAACACCCAAGAAGTAAGAGAAATCCTGATGGTCCAAAAATGAACTTTTGAGCATGTCAAAGGGAGCCACATGTACAAAGGATCCCACTAGGACTTTGGTGTGGCCATATCAAACTCAACTACATATAGGATGAGCCTAGAGGCACTTCAACACTGACATGGATAAATATTAAGCCACCACATGTCTGTGGGTCCATGATTATGTCAGTATAATGTCATCCAAATTTCATGTGCTCCCCAAGTTTTCAGAAGTGCCAAACCATTGGGAAAATGATGCATGTTTTGAACAAAGGCACGAGGTGAAATATTGCAAGCAAATGATAGATTCACTGACATCCTGCCAAATTAGTTTGAAAACATGTCATGTATAAAAATGTATTTGGCATCACTTCTACATTCTTTCACCAACCATGATATTGCTTCCTTCAACTAACAGAGGAAAACAATCATTACCTCGACATACACACTCACACGAACCCCAGAGCTCAACAAATCAGGACAGGTGTGACAAATCACTTCATATGATTAGTTGTATCCACTAGGCACGTGTCAAGCTCATATAAGGGACAACCAAAGGGATTATAAGTAACCAATCTATGATTATTTTTATTTCTAAAGGTGAGTTACTCAAATGTCAGGTGTCACAGATGATGACCAACCTGAGCAGTCTCTCCCTTTAGGAGAAAGTAATCAACCATATTCACTATAGACGTTGGGAGAACATGTTCCATGTTATATGAAGAGGAGAATTTCCTCCTCTGGTATCATTATCCAACATATGAGAGCCAAAGGAAATATGGAAATATTCCTTGAGGTGCAATTTCCAATCCTATCGGTGCACTAGAGAAGCTTGAAGAAAACAATGTATAGGATTGGTCAATTGTGCCCAATTTTAATTGGGTGGTGTTCGCTAAGAGGAAATGGCTAACCCTTATCCTTGTTGACTCAGGTCCAAATCACTCAGCACAATAATGTGAATCAATTTAATCACATAGAGATCTCTAAATATTAATCACATATCGAGAAAATGGAACATTTCTATTAACAATGTGGTGGGTCAGGTCTAGGGATAAAAATCATTTTTACCGAGTAAAATATTAGTTGGAAATAAGTTAGAAAACCTAGAGAGGTATCATTATTATGAAAAGTAGTATATTTAAAAAAAAAAAAAGTATTGGTTTAAACCAAATGGTTTTCCTACAAATGAAGATCCTATAAATTAAGATGAGGATCTCATTTTTTTGGGTTGGCACTTTGGGGAATTTAAGCATTTCTTATAACCAGAGTTGTTCGATCAAGACCCCCTCAGACAAAGAGATATTTTTAAGGTTGCAGGCTTCATGAGATTCATCCCTTGCGTTATCTTTTAGCTTGTTTTTTTTGTGTGCATGCACTCTTGTAAAATCCACCATCTCATTTTGGCTTCTTGTATCAGATCTCCATTAATAAAAGCTCAAGAATCGTGTTATATAGCATGTTCAGTATAACTGTGTGTTGTATGCTTATGATATTGAAGTGATTTCCTCTTAACAATGACCACTTCTTGTCATTTCTCCATATGTTTAATGATATGTAGAGGGTACCTCCATGGATTTAAATGTTTGAAGATGTTTATTGTTTTATGTGTGTTTTAATGATCTGGTATATCTGTTAAAACTAATGAATTATTAATTTCTCAACATGTTAGTCTTTTCCACAAACTATCAGATTCATTCTTGTAGTTCCTCATATGTTTATCGTGTATTTCTTCTAATCCGCCACTTCACCCATATTTAAACTCAATTGTATAAAACACTCATGGAAAAATTTCTCTTGGGGATGAAATTTTGATTATCTAAATTGAGATGATTCGAGGGTTGAGAGTTCTATGAGAGAGAGAGAGAGAGAGAGAGAGAGAGAGAGAGAGAGAGAGAGAGAGAGAGAGAAATTTACCCACTTTTTTGCATAATTTCAATCACCGCAAGTATGGATTTAAGGCTAACCTTGAGTCTTACCTCCTGGGGTGCCTCAACATCATTCCATTGGCAACCTGGAACATATTGAGGGACAACATATGAAATGGCACCATTTCTGGGGAACGTAATTTGAAGATATATCTCCCCCGGGATACGACATTGAAATTTATGATACTCGAAGTTGAACGAGTTTCAAGCATATGGTTGTTGATAATTTCACCTGGTGACTACACATAGTAAATATATAACATGTAATAGAAGATACACCTAAAATAAACCATATCCCAAACATAGTCCAATATACTCAGATCTAGAGAATCTCGTGACCTGGAGAAATCTCAGAGAACACCACATCTCTTCATCTTGAGGTAACCTTAATTCAGAAACATCTCCTTTTGTTGTTCATAGAGGTGGTGAATATTTTGAGTTAATTGAGATACATTTTGATTCATATTCTTCTTCCAAGCTACCTCCTAAACCCTTAAGAGATCTACATAATTTTCCCATAGGGTTTTGTAAAGAGGCGATTTATTATGTTAAACCCTTCTTGAAAATCCTGATTAATCCCCTGTCCTTTGAAGCGCATAACCGTATCTTGAAAATTGTATGGATAACCTTTGAGGAAGAAAATCTAGGGGAAATAAACCTCCCCCACCATGTTTAAACCCTTGGTTCACTACTATATTTTTCCCATTTAATCTCCCTGTGAACGTTCATTACCTCCCTGAAAATTATTTGAAGCTCTTTCCCAAACACAATGGTTAACCAACTCAATATGTTGAAGAATACCTAGCGTCCTTGCAAGACTTCAATGATAACATGTTCATGGAGAATGATGATGTATTCATGAGGCTTTTTGTTTAGAACTTTGAGGGAGATGTCCAAAAGTTGTTCAAAGATATTCCTATAGACTCCACATATAGCTAGTAGGCCCTTGAGTATGAATTTATGAAACAATGGGGGGGGGGAAAGAGAGTTAGTCTATATTAATTGACCAAATTTGTATTTCTCAAGAAGAGAGACAGTGAGCTTGTTGTTGAATTTAACAGAATATTCAACAAGTTATACAAAAATATCCCTAGAGATATAAATCCCTCATAGCAATCATCTAAAGCAACATATGTTGGGGATTTTGATGCAGAATTTTCCATGGTATTAAGGGAAAGAAGAGATCCAACTTTGTCGATAATGTAGGATTATGCAATAGATATTGAAGGGAATATAATTGCATCAGGAAAAATGAAGTAAAAAACAAATCATGTAGAAAAAATAAAGTTAGAGAAGAATGTGGTCCCTCAAATCTAGTCAAAGATTCCCATGAAGCCCGAATGGATGAGATGTCTAGACTGATCGAAAATTTGAAAAATAAGATGTCTATATTTGAGACAGAGAATGGTAATTCCAATAAGGTCCCTCAAGAAGGATGGGAAAGGAACAATAATAAATTTAGAAGGCCATTAAATCCTCAAATCACGAGGAGAGAAAGAAGAAATGAGGAACAACCCATCCAACATCTTGTAAAAACTAATAATAAAAATAACTTAGTGGAGGAAGAGATACATGAAGGATATGGTGAGAATATAGAATAAATACACCTATTACAAGGGGAAAACAATTTCATGCATCTAACCTAATATGATTATGAATATTCCCTTAACAACAGGAAGCAAATCCCCAAAAGTGAATCAAACAAAGAAGTGTTGTCCTCTATTCAATGTAGGATGTTTGTTGATGCACTACAAGATGAGATTCATAAGAAATATGACCTCATACCTAGGAATAAGGAAACCAACCAACATAGTCATCCCCAACCTAAGAATCCTATCCCAAGTATTTCTATGGATAAATTCAAATAACTAAATAATATTCCCAACACTAAAGAACCTGGTGAGCCTTCAAAGATAGAAAGAGAGGTTAAGGAACTCGAGGAATCGATTCCACCTTTCAACATTGAAAAGGAACTCTTCAAAATGAAGATTATTGTCCCACTTATGGAGCTATATAAAAATCCTTCATACCACAAAAATATTGAGAAATTGTTACAAGTAAAAGGATCAGCAAGTCCTCCTGACATGGTGTATCTACAATATGAATCCGCTGCCATAGTCTTTGGCCCTCACATAGATGAAAAAGAAGAGTTTGTTGCACCTTTCTACGTAAAATTAAATATACATGAAAAGATGTTGCATAATTATATGATTGACTTCGGAGCCTCATACAATATTATGCCCAAAGTAGTTATGGAAAATCTGGGGATGGAAATAAATAGGCCATATCATTATATTTATTATTTTTATGTCAGAAAGGTAAAATATGATGGGTTGATCAAGGATATGGTTGTCACTTTGGCTCAGCTTATTGTCAAAATCATAATGATGGATGTAGTGGTGGTTGATGTGCATACAAACTATGGTATGCTGTTATCAAGGACATGTGAAAGAAAGTTGGTTAGTACAATGTAGATGGACATGACCTATGCTATTGTACTAGTTTTTGGAGGAGAGAAGATGATACTATACTGATAATTTTTTTTGCTTATGTTGTTAGTGACAAGAACAAACTTGTAAATCATCCTATATATATTTTTGATGAATATATTGACTATTGCATCCTAACAGTAAATGAAGAATAGAAGGAATCCCCCACACTTACAACTCCTCCAATCATCCCTGTTGAAGAAATATGTTATATGTGGAAAATGAATTTTGATGGGGCATATTCAAAGAAGGAGTAGGAATTGGTGTGGTTCTTGTTTCCCCTAGTAAGAAATATATTCATTTGTACTACAAGATTGAGTTGGCGGCCAATAAAAATGTAATTGAATATGAGGCCTTGGTTCTAGGCCTAGAGGCAGCAAGAAAAATGCAAATCACTAAGTTGGTGGTATTTGGAGACTTTGAACTAGTGGTGCAAAAAATAAAAGGCTGCTCAGACAAGGCATCCCATGATGAGGGCATACATAAATTAGGTATGGGATTTAATTGATAATTTTTAAAAGGATTTTAATATTATTGTTATCTAAAGAGAATTTAACCAACATGATGATTCCTTAATAGTAGCATATAGTACGTTAAAAACCCCTATTGTCCCTCAAATGAGGTATGGAATTGAGCTGAGGTATAGACCATCCATCCTTGATAACATCGAGTACTAGAATTTTTTTGAGGATGACTAGAAGATCAAAAAGTTTATGGAATTCATAGAAAACTTTGTCGATATCCATGTTGAGTCATATGATGAAGAAGATGGCGACCCCATGACTGAAAAAAAAATCAAACCACTTATGAATTTAATAAATATATGGCTAGGCATAAATTCCTTGAACTTGAAACAATTCTATCCCCAAAGGAATGGTGCCCCTAGAGCAACTTTTTAGTAGAGATGATGCGCCTATAAAGAAAGTAGTCCTCCCTAAAGATGAAATATCTGAAGAATGCAACATTGGAATAGAGAAAGAGCCCAATATCATAAAGGTTTCTAAAGAGATTCCTCCTGAGTGAAAAAAAATATATTTACAATTGCTTAGGGAATACATAGATTTTTTTTCTTTGGAATTAAGAAGACATAAAAAATTATGATACCAACATCATACAACATATAATACCACCCAAACTTGGTACCAAGCCCTTTAGGAAGAAAATAAGGCAGGTGAATCCACTCTTACTACATACCATTGAGAATGAGGTGAGGAAATTACTTGATTCCCAAGTCATTATTCCCCTCATATATTCCAAATGGGTGGAAAATATGGTTCCATTCAGGAAGAAGAGTTGAGAGATAAGATTTTGTGTGGATTTTAGAAATATGAAAAAATTCTCACTAAAGGATAATTACCCTCTGCCAAATATGGATAACATACTTAAGAAAGTAGTGGGATAAAATAGGGTCTCCATGATGGATGGTTTCTCAGGATATAACTTGGTGGCAATGCATCCCGATGACAAGGAAAATACAACATTCACAACCCCATGGGGAAATTTCATGTATGCAAATATTCACTTTGGTTTGATAAATGCAAGAGACACATTTCAATGAGATATGAATATATCCTTTGTTGGAGGGAAACATAGATTCATTTTCATACATATTGATTATGTGACTGTCTTTTTTAACACAGATGAAGATCGCATCAAGATTTTGGGGCAAAACTTTGTGAAGTGAAGAAAACTTGGCTTGCCATTGAACCCAAAAAGGTATTTTTTCAATGACAGAGGGGAATATCTTAGGTGATATTGTATCAGAGGAAGGGGTGAATATATATCCATAAAATGTGGAGGCAATGAAATAAATTTCTCTACCTAGAAACAAAAAAGAGATACAATCCTTTATAGGAAGAATTTACTTCTTGAGGATATTTGTGCCAAAAATTGTTGAGATTGTAATGCATGTCACTAACATGTTGAAGACAGATCAAGAAGTAAAATGGAATATTGAATATAAAGGGTCTTTTGAGAAAATAAAAGAGGCCTTGGAAGAATCACTAGTGCTAATTAGACCAAACTATAACAAAGAGTTCCTTGTCTTATCTTTTGCTTCAGAGCATACTATAGTTACTATATTGTTACAAAAAAAGGAAGAACATCAATAGAAACACATAGCCTTATTGAACATATATTTAAGAGATGTTGAACCGAGATACACCAACCCAGAGAAACAAGCATATGCCCTGGTCAAGGCATTAAAAGATTTTAGAGATTATGTATTGCACTCAAAATTATTTTCCTTTGTACCTACTAGTGTAATAAAGGATATACTTACTCATCCTAACAGTGAAGGAAGCATGGGTAAATGTATTTCCAAGATCCAAGAATATAATTTGGCAATCAAACCCACCAAGATGATAAAGGGACAAGGACAAGATAAACTATTAGCTGAATCAAATTGCAGAGATATTGATATAAATCCTCTATAAGAAAATATCATGACAACATAACTAGAATAAGATGAAACAAAAGAAACTTATTCAAAGGTAAGTCCTAGATTTTATGAAACATATTGGAACAAAGTTGTAATTTTCTACATGTAGAATTTAAGTTTCCCACTAGCATGGGAAAAAGATAAGGCCAAAGAAATCAAGATCAAGGCTATGAAATATTCTATCTTGGAAGATAATTTGTTTTGGAAGGATCCAAGAGGACTATTGTTGAATTTTCTTACTAAACAAGAAACTGAGGGAATTATCAATGAGTTCCAGAAAGGGATATGTGGAGGACACCATGCTTGGAGAGACATTGCATACAATATCCTCAAAGATAGTTATTACTAGCCCTAATTATTCTTTGATGTAAATCGTGTGGCTAGATCATGTGTAAACTGTCAAATGTTTGAAGGAAAACAAAAGTTGCAACCTCTTACACTCATACCTATCAAAGAAGAGACACCTTTCCAACAATGGAGATTGAATTTCATTGGTGAAATATATCCAAATTCAAGTAGGAAACACAAATGGATTTTGACAACCACATATTAATTCACCAAGCAGGTGGAGGCTATCACCACCCGAGTAACAACTAATACATTTATTATCAAGTTCCTTGAAGAGAACATTTTGGTGAGGTTTGAATGTCCTAAAAAGATTATAACTAATAATGCCCAAGCCTTGAAATATTATAATATTATGTAGTTTTGTTAGGGTTATGACATAGAGATTGGAAACTCCACTTCCTATTACCCAGAGGGAAATGGCTTAGCCGATTCATCCAATAAGAACCTCATCAAGATCATCAAGAAGACGTTTTCTCAAAACAAGAAAGCACATAATTTGCATTTAAAATATGTAGTATGGGTAGATAGAGTAGGCATCAAGAGGTCTATTGGAACTTATCCTTTCCAGCTGGTGTATGGATTAGAAGCAATTTTCCCCATCCAAATCAGTCTTCCTGTGATGAATATGATAAAATATGAGGAAGAAGAGTTAGATGATATTCATAGAAGAATCAATCAACTAATTCAATTACAACAGGTAAGAGATGAGGTGCAATTGAAGTCCCAAGTTCATCAAGCAAGAATGAAAGGATTTTTTGAGAAGAGGACCAAGGAAATAATCTTCAAGGTAGGATACCTAGTCTTAATGTGGGATTCCAAAAGAAAAGAAAATGGAAAACATGGTAAATTCAAAAATCTATTAGTTGGACCCTTCCATATCGTTACAACACAAGACAACAACACATATCAATTGACACAGCTGGATGGAGAGTTGTTTGGGGATCCTATAAATGGGAGGTTCCTAAAACACTTCTTGTAGTACTGAATGATACAAAATTTCTTACCTTGTACATAAATGAATCTTTTTCCATTCATGTTTATGTATTTTGTAATTTTACTTCATTCACCATTTGTTACACAAGAAAATGGTTAGGATTCTAATGATGTAATATATTGAGAAATTTGGTTTCACCTATCACATCAGTTTTCAGGTACTCTAGGGGCATTTGGTTTAACAAATAATCCATAAACAAATAGGAGAAGGAACTCGGTCGAAAATTCTCAATAGACCACAGGGGTATGTTGTCCCTACTAGAGACGATATTACTAGATTTGACCTAGTCACTAGTGCACATGCTGGTCGAGGTTAGGAAGTTGAAATTTGACAAGAAAAAGGATAGAGGTGAGATTACAGAGCTCATGGAGAGAAACAGGTGGAATATGCTCATGTTTCCCTAGACAAATTAATAGAAAAAAATCCCTAAGGGCCCAAGCCTAAGTTTTTACAGCCTAGGAACTTATTGGGAGATTGAAAGAGAAATAATCATGCTCCAAACAAGATTAATCCCACTTTTAAACATAGGTTATATCATAAGACTAGGGATTGAGGTCCAAGGGTTGGTGAAGGTGCAAGATTTATCATCCAATGTTTACAAGCGAGGCTCATCTATGGTGGAGATCCTATGTTGCATCAAGAAAGTGCATAGGAGTTAGCATGTGCTTGGGGTGTGACGATGGTTTTAAGATCCAAGTGTTGAAGGATTGATGGCTTGACATGAAAAGAATACAAAAATAAAAACCACTCCCCTAAGTTCATAACAATGGTATTCTGGTTTCATCAAGTTTCCTACCTGCCCACTAAAAATATGTTTGTTTGTTCACTCAACACTGCATGGGGAGATTGTAGTAGTCCACCTGAACATCGAGGAAACAAGAGACAACCTAACATGACAACAATTCACTTTTGAGCCTTTCAAAGAGACCCACATTTACAAAGGGGCCCACTGGGACTTTGGTCTCCATATCAAACTCAGCTAACATAGGCCAAGCCCAGAGACACATAAAAAATGACATGGAGAAATACTAAGCTGCCACATGTCCATGCATTCATGATGGCATCAAAATAAGGTCATACAAATTTCACATGCTCTCTGAAGTTTTTAAACGTATCAAACCATTGAGAAAATTATGCATGTTTTGAACAAAGGAATGATGAGAAATATTTCAAGCTGGTGACAGATTCACTAACGAATTTCCAAATCAGTTGGAAAAGATGTGACACATAACAAGATATTTGGCATCACATATACATCCTTTATCCAACCATCATATCACTACCTACAACTGACAGAGGAAAACAATCATTTCCTCAACATACACACAAATGGGAGTCCTAGATCTCATCAGATCAGGCCAGGTGTGATGAATCACTTCATTGCATCAGTTGTATCCACCAAGAAAGTGTCAAAATCCTATAATGGAAAACCAAAGGGATCAGAAGGAACCAATCTGTGAGTATTTTTTTTCCTAAAGGTCAGTTACTCAGATGCTGGCAGTCACAGATAATGATGCACCTGAGAAGTAACTCCCTTTTAGATAAGGTAATCAACCATCTTGTCTACAGATGTTGACATAGATTGTTTGGCATTCCATGAAGAGGAGAATTTCCTTCTCTGGTATCATTGGCCAATATCTAATATCCAAAGAACTTATAGGAATTTTCCCTAAGGTGTAATTTCCAATCCTATCAATGCACTAGAGAATATTGAAGAAGAGTGTGCATAATCTTCAAGGTAGGAGACCTAGTGTTAAAGTGGTATTCCAACAAAGAAGAAAAGAGAAAAAAGGTAAATTCAACAATATATGGCTTGGACCCTTCCATATCATTACAACACAAGAAAACAACACATATTAATTGGCATAGCTGGATGGAGAGTTGTTTGGGGCTCCTGTAAATGGGAGGTCCCTAAAACACCTCTTGTAGTATTGAATGCTACAAAATTTCTTACCCTGTACATAAATGAATATTTTTCTATTCATGTTTATGTATTTTTTAATTTTACTTCATTCACCATTTGTTACACAAGAAAATGGTTAGGGTTCTAATGATGTAAGCTATTGAGAATTTTTTTTTCACCTATCACATTAGTTTTCAGGTACTCTAGGGGCATTTGGTTTAACACAAAATCCATAAACCAATAGGAGAAGGAACTAGGTCTAAAGTTCTCAGCAGACCACAAGGGTATGTTTTCCCCATTGGAGCTGATGTTAGTACTGGATTTGACCTAGTCACTAGTGTGCATTTTGATCGAGGTTAGGAAGTTGAAATTTGAAAAGACAATGGATAAAGGTGAGCTTACAAAGCTTATGGAGAGAAACAAGTGGCATATGCTTAGGTTTCCCTAGACAATTCAATAGAAACAAAATTCCTAATGTCCCAAACCTATGTTTCTAGATCCTAGGAACTTATTGGGAGCTTAAAAGAGAGCTAATCCTGCTCCAAGCAAGATTATTCCCCTTTTCAAACAAAGGTTATATCATAATACTATGGATTTAGGTCCAAGGGTTGGTGAAGGTGCGAGATTTATCATCCAATGCTTAAAAGCGAGCCTCATCTATGGTGGAGATCCTACATTGCATTAGGAAAGTGCATGGGATTTAGCATGTGCTTGGGGTGTGACGATGGTTTTAAGAGCCAAGTGTTGAAGGATGGATTGCATCACATGTAGAGGATACAAAAATAAAAAACCACTCCCCTAGGGTTTTGATAGTGGTGTTCTGGTTTGGTCAAGTTTCCTACCCACCCACTCAAAACATGTTTGTATGTCCACTCAAAACCACATGTAGAAAATGTAGCAGTCCACCTAAACATTGAGGAAGAAAGAGACAACCTAAAGTGCTAAAAAATCACTTTTGAGACTGTCAAAGAGAGCCACATGTACAAAGGGTCCCACTGGGACTTTGATCACCATATCAAACTTAGCTAACATAAGCCAAGCCCAAATAAAGTTCAAGACTGAAATGGAAAAATATTAATCCGCCACATGTCCATGCATCCATGATGCCATCAACATAACGTCATCCAAATTTCACATGCTTTTAGAAGTTTTCAAAAGTATCAAACCATTGGGAAAATGACACATGTTTTGAACAAAGGAATGATGAGAAATATTTGAAGATGGTGATGGATTCATTGACGAATTTCCAAATTAGTTGGAAAATATGTGACACATAACAAGATATTTGGCCTCACATATACATCCTTTCTCCAACCATCATCTCGCTACCTATAGTTGATAGAGGACAACAATCATTTCCTTGACATACAAACTCATGCGAGACCTGTATCTCAAAAGATCGAGTCAGGTGTGATGAATCACTTCATTGCATCAATTGTATCCACCAAGAAAGTGTCAAGATCTTATAATGGAAAACCAAAGGGATCAGAAGGAACCAATTTGTGAGTATTTTTCTTCCAAAAGGTGAGTTACTCAAGTGGAAGGTGTCACAGATAATGACACACCAGCGAAGCATCTCCCTTCAAGAGAAAGTAATGAACCATCTTGGCTACATATGTCGACATAATGTGTTTAGAATTCCTTGAAGAGGAGAATTTCCTTCTCTGGTATCATTAGCCAACATCTGAGAGTCGAAGAACATATAAGAATCTTCCCTAAGGTGAAATTTCCAATCCTATCAGCGCACTAGAGAAGCTTGAAGAAGAATATGCATAATCTTCAGGGTAGGAGACCTAGTCTTAAAGTGGGATGCCAAAAGAGAGGAAAAGGGAAAACACGGTAAATTCAACAATCTATGGCCTGGACCCTTCCATATCGTTACAACACAAGACAACAAAAAATATCAATTGGCACAGCTGGATGGAAAGTTGTTTGGGGATCCTGGATATGGGAGGTTCCTAAAACACTTCTTATAGTAGTGAATGCTCCAAAATTTCTTACCCTATACATAAATGAGTCTTTTTGCATTCATGTTTTTGAATTTTTTAATTTTATGTCATTCACCATTTGTTACACAATAAAATGGTTCGGTTTCTAATGATGTAAGCTATTGAGAAATTTTGTTTCATCTATCACATCAGTTTTCAGTTACTCTAGGGGAATTCAGTTTAACATAAAGTCCATAACCCAACAGGAGAAGGAAGTCGGTCTACAATTTTCAATATATCATGGGGGTATGTTGTCCCCGCTCGAGCCGAGGTTAGTACTGGATTTTACCTAGTCACTAGTGCGCATGTTGGTCAAGGTTAGGAAGATGAAATTTTATAATACAAAGGATAGAGATCTTATAGAGCTCATGGACAGAAACAAGTGGCATATGATCAGGTTTTCCTAGACAATTCAATAGAAAAAAAATCCTTAAGGGCCTAAGCCTAAGTTTCTAGATCCTAAGAACTTATTGGGAGCTTAAAAGAGAGATAATCATGCTCCAAATACGATTAATCCCCATTTCAAACATAGTTTATATAATAAGACTATGGATTCAAGTCCAAGGTCTTGTGAAGGTGTGAGATTTATCATCCAATGGTTACAAGCAAGCCTCATCTATGGTGGAGATCCTATGTTGCATCAGGAAAGTGCATGGGAGTTAGCATGTGCTTGGTGTGCGATGATGGTTTTAAGAGACAAGTGTTGAAGGATGGATGGTGTCACATGAAAAGGATACAAAAATAAAAACCACTCCCCTAGGGTCGTGACAATGGTATTTTGGTTTCATCAATTTTCCTACCCTCTCACTCAAAACATGTTTGTCAGTCCACTCAACACCACCTAGAAAAAATGTAGAAGTCCACCTGAACATCGAGGAAGCAAGAGACAACCTAAAGTGCCAAACATTCAATTTTGAGACTCTCAAAGAGATCCACATGTACAAAGGAGCCCACTGGGACTTTGGTAACCATATCAAACTCAACTAACATAGGCCAAGCCCAAAGAAACTTCAACACTAACATGGAAAAATATTAAGCCACCACATGTACCTGCATCCATGATGCCATCAACATAACGCCATCCAAATTTCACATCCTCTCCGAATTTTTCAAAAGTATCAAACCATTGGGAAAATGATGCATCTTTTGAACAAAGGAATCATGAGAAATATTTCAAGCAGGTGATGGATTAACCGACG
>JZKD02S1962022.1:37720-52932 GCA_000966675.3 Picea glauca
AAAAAAGGGGGGTTACCTATAGTAGCATTTGGCATAACCCTATCAGCCCATAACGCGTTAAGTAGTGCATTGTGCCAATTCTTGTGATTTTCAACCACGGTTCTCTTGATAATTTTAATCAAGTTCTTGTTTTTTGATTCTGCCAGTCCGTTGCCCTGGGGGTAATAACTTGCAAAATACTTCAACTTTATTCCCTTTTCCAAAGAAAACTTGCTCATATCAAGAGAGGAAAAGTAAGAAGCATTATCAAAAACTAAACAGTCATGGATACCGAAACGAGTGAAGATATTCGAATTTAGAAAGGCAATCACTTGACTGGTGTTGATAGTTCTCAATGCAACAACTTCAGACCATAGTGTAAAGTAGTCCATGGATGTCACAATAAACTTGTGCTATTGCGAGGATGGAGGGTTGATTGGACCTATGATATCAAGGCCCCACTGCTAACGGGCTGCAGCGGAAAGGTTGGTTTTTGCAATCGCCCTGATGCTTTCTGACAGATGATACATTTACGACACAAGGCATGGGCATCTCTAAAAACTGTGGGCCAGTAATAACCGGCTACTAAAAACTTATGAGCAGTAGTGTCACCATCGAAATGGCCACTAGCTTCTCCTGCATGCAACTCTAGCAAGACTTTTTCTGCTTCGTCTTTTTCAAGAAAACGCATCAGTACGTCGTCAAAACTTTGACGAAACAGGATACCATTAACCAGATGAAAGGAGGTAGACTTCAGTATCAACGCTCTTATTTTAGCGGTGTCAAGGTGACGGGGGGCTGATCCATGTTCAAGACAGAATCTTATATCGTCATACCAAGGACTAACAAGGTTTTGTGCACAATAGATTAAACTTTGATCGATTTTCCCTAGGTTTGACGTATCGCTTTCTTCTTGTTGTCCTGTCTCTGAATCAGCAACTAACTTACATAACCCTTGGCCTCTCACAATCTGAGCTGGGGTGATTTCTAAGTCATACTCCTGCAAGGAGGTGACCCAGTTGGCTCTCTTCTCTCCTAGTTCTTTTTGCACTAACAAGTTCCTCAAGGTTGGGTAAGGGACAGTGACTTTCATCCTTGACTTCAAAAGATAGGACCGGAAGTGCTTGACTGCTTTGAAAACAGTGTAAGCTTGCCGATCTACCACTGGGTAATTAATTTCAGCGCCTTTGAAAGAGGATCTCATAAAGGCGATGGGTACTTCGTTGTTCTCGACATTCTTCTGAGTTAGGACGACGACATAGGAATGGTCAGAAGCAAAAGTATAGAGTGTAAAATCTTGAGAGAAGTCAGGGCTCATAAGAGATGGAGCGTCTATAATGGCCATATTTATTGCATTAAAAGCTTGGTTTTCTAGGGGTCCCCAGTGATATTGGGTGTCTTTCTTAATCAAATTCTATAAAGGCCTGACCATTTCGGAGAAACTGTGGACAAATCTTCTCACGAAGTTAATCTGGCCTAAGAAAGACTACATGGAATTTTTGGATGTAGGAGGGGGAAGTTTTGCGATGAATTGAGTCCTCTCGGGGTCAATAATCATTCCTTCACTAGACACAATGAATCCTAGGAGTTTACCCTATTCTACTACAAAGATGGACTTTTTGGGGTTTAAGGAGATGTTGTATTTACGACATCGCAGTAGGACGGCTCGTAAGTGAGCTATATGATCGTTTTTGTTTTTATAAAATACAGTCACATCATCTAAGTAAACTACAACGGACTGATTGATTAAGCCTCGGAAAGCAATGTCCATTGCTCTCTGAAAAGTGGCATCGACATTAATCAATCCAAAAGACATTTTGCGATAAGCATAAGTGCCCCACGGAGTACGGAAGGTAGTTTTTAGTTGGTCTGGTGGAGACATCAGGACTTGGTTGTATCCAAAGAAACCATCTAGTAAAGATAGCCTCTCGTAACTAGATACCTGTTGAAGGATCTGTTCCATGGGTGGGACAGGATAGTTGTCTTTATCAGATGCTCTATTGAGGTTTCAGAAATCTACACAGAGTCGGATTTCCCCGTTTTTCTTCCAAACTGGGACAAGGTTAGAAACCCATTGAGTGTGCCTAACAGGAAAAATTATTTTATCATTAAGGAGCTTATTCAATTCTTTTTGAACGATCGGTTCCAGTTTAGGGTGCATTTTCCTCAGTTTTTGTTGGAAGGGTAAGGTTTGGGGCTTCATCGGGATGACATGTTGTATGATATTAGGATCGAAAGTCTTAAGATCATCATACGTCCATGCAAAGACATCCTTAAATTTTTTGAATAATTTAACAAATGTAGCTTTTTCTTGTTGAGAACATCCCAAGCCTAGGTTAATGCACTGAGGATTATCATTAGTTCCTAAGTTTACTTTTTCATAAGACAACGAGGAACTATTGGTTTTACAATTGACCGTATTTTTAAATTTATCTTGAAAATCGTAAAACTTTTCTAATCTAATTACAGATTTAGGGATCGAGTTTACCATATCCGATGAAGATTCAAGAGTTCTAGGATGTGGTATTACTGTGAAATCGTGCAAATTGTCATCGTGTGTGTGTTCATCTATCACCGCGCCTTGAAAGGTTTCTTCCATGTGCAGAAAGTTAATAATCTGTTGATCATCGTCAAATACTCTCCAGTTCGTGACGTTGTCGGGAATGGATGGCCGAAACAATAACTCGATGGAGAATGCATCTGGGGATAGGCCTTTTGTAGGAAGAAGTTTAGAATCTACATTAGCTAATAGATCTGCTTCAAAGTTATTCAATCTAGGAATGGAATTTATATTGAAAGCAGAAAATTTACTCATTAAATTCCATACCTCAGACTGGTAGCTTTTGAGATGCAGAGACAGACAGTGGATAGAATCTCTTACCTGTCTAACCACTATTTCAGAGTCGCCAAATACAACCAGGTTTTGAATATTCATATCCAAATATTTTTTGAGACCTTGCAGTAAAGCCTCATATTCTACGGTATTGTTAGTACATTCAAATTCCAACCTACATGCTATCAATGTTTTGTTACCTGCCGGATCGATAATGACGCAGCTTGCTCCGGCTCCTTCTTTGGACTTTGACCCATCGAAATACAGAGACCAAATTTGATTTTCATCGGGTACATAGGATCGTTGCATGGAAGGTGTTGGCTGCATATATGCTACAATCTCAGACTGTTGTTCTAGATTGGTGATAGGTGAAGCCTCAGCCATGAAGTTGCCGAAGAAGGTGTCCATCCCTTGTACTTCAGGTGAATTAGTAGAAGGTGTATACGATTCATTTGGATCGTTCAAATATGTGACCGTGAACTTAAGGTAGCGCTCACGATTTACTTTGATTTTAATAGGCTTGCCATTTTCTGGAAGCCATAGATGAGACCAGTATGTTGCGAAATAACCATGCAGCTGCTCCAACCAGTCCCTGCTTAAAAATAGACCATATACTTTTGGAATATCCACAACAATTATATCAATAACTTGATGAACCTTGGAGTTAGACGATAATCTAATAAGCACATTCTTTAGTTCGCCTATAAGTTTGACATTTGTTTGATCAAGTTGTATGATTTTTAAATTCGAGGGTTCAACTTCAGCATTAATCTTTTGAAAAACAGACCAAGGCATCACATTGGATGACGCTTCTGAGTCTACCATGCAATTGTGCACGTTTCTATTAAAAATCTTGAAAGTTAATAGGAAAGGAGGTACATTTTTGCGAGTACTAAGAGTAGTAGCTTGTGGCTTTTAACTCGCAGTTTCTAAGGCTACTTTATCTACATCATTTACATTATTTACATTACTTACAGGAAGGCTTCCTTTATCTTGAGGATCAGGATTATTTTTAGTGGAAGTATTCTGAGGGACTTTGTTTTGCACAACCTTGTTACCATTAGGATTACCATTTCTACCGTTCTCTGAAATATTTTGCAACATTTTTTGTAACAAAAATGGAAACTTCAACAACTCATAAATAGAAATGTTAGCCCTTAACTTTTTAAGATCTTCAACAACATCACAATCTAAGTTGGGGCTCACATTATTCTGTTTAGTCTCTGCTAATTTAGATTGCTTTGGAGGTGAAGTTGTAGTATTTTCGGAAGAAGATTTATTTGTTGTCTTACTCCTAGTTTTATAAGGATGAACTGTCTCGAAGTTAGCTTGAAAGATACTATCCGAGAAGTGTCCAAAAATGTTTGGAGAAGACTCTTCTTCTTGGACTGTCTCTTGTTCAACTACCTCCTCAGGAATCTCAGGAGGCATCAAGTTATCTTGGGCTTCTAGAATTGTTTGAAGGGCGCATTGCAGACTTTCTAGATTTAGGCCTTCCGTGGTTGGATTAGGTTGGTTGGTAGGAAAAGGCTTCCGGAACAGGGGTTTGTAAGGCCCTTTGTTTGAAGAAGCTTATTCTGTCGACCTTTTCAAGTCTATAACTTGATTTGACAGTTTTTGAACAACTTTAGTTAGGTTTTCCAAATCAGAGTTTTCAGGTTGTGTTTTACTTTGAGTGGGTCTAGGGAGTATTTCAATATTCTTTTTGGAAGAAGAACTAGTTTCAATTTCATTGCTAAAAGATTCTTTAAGACTAAGTATGTATTTTTCGATCTGGTTGGCCTCCTCAAAGGCTTCTAACAACGTGGCTTTCTTAGATTGGTTAACCCAAATAGCTATGCTCTAATGAAAATATTTAGTGTAGTACGCTATTATAAGACTCTCAGCAGGCATAGAATCCATAGGGATTCGGTTTTTAAGTGTTAAGAATCTTTGATTAAAGTCTTTAACTTTTTCTTTTGGGTTCATTTTTAAGCTAGAAAGATCCATGAGTAGGACTTCTGGAGGCTTACCGTCTCCGAACTTTTTCAAAAAGCATGACTCAAACTTTTCCCAAGACACGATGGTATGGGGTTGTTGGGAAAAGTACCATGTGGATGCATTACCCTCGAAGGTATAAGGGAACAACCTAAAGACAACGTCTTCATGTTCGACATTGCAGAGTCTTATGGCTAACATGAACTTGTTAATGTGATCTTCAACGATCTGTTTCGAGTCAGGATCAAACTTGGGAAGCCATTTCTCCGGGTTCTTAGGTAAAGGATACTGAGCTCCAGGTATAGTTACGGCATCCTGGTCAAGCCAGGGTCTAGCAGGGTTGTTCTGATTTTCCATTGGGGTAGGGGGTGTGGAAGGCTGAGAAGGGGAATTACCTTCGTCAGAGGAATCTCCTCTAGAAGAGGAAGGAGATGATGGAGGTGGTGAAGGAGGTATCCCAGATCCTCCTATAGCAGGATTTAGGTTTGGATATATAGGATTCACAGTAGGATTAGTGTCACCTAATTGGTCTCTGATATCATAGAAGTCCAAAGGTTGACCCCACAGACGATTTTTTTGCCTCAAACGGGCTAAGGCACTATATTTTTTTATAAGAGATTGGCAGACAATCTCTTGTATGTCACCAACTGTAGGATTAGGGGTTGTTGGCTCAACTGTGATCTGTGGATTGTCAGTTGAAGTAGTTTTTGTTTGAACGGGAATATTATCATGTGAATGGCTTCTAGTCACTATAGGTGAGCAATTAGGGGGTGGAGGAGTCTTGCGACCGACTCGTGCCATTAATTAAGTTCAGGCCCTCCTTCTAGCGCCATTTGTTGACGGGCAAAATCGATCGTCCGTCAACTGAGAGAGTGGAACCGGTCCGAGGTTGTCTAATAACCCAAGCTGTTTGGGATGAACCACCCTGATGGGTTTAGTGGCTCTGTTAGCCGATCTAAGTTCCTAAGAAAACAAAAAATGAAACTAATCTACAAAAAATAATCTAACTAAAACTAACTAATAAACTAATCTAACTAAAAACTAATTATTAAAACAAACTAAACTAATCTAACTATAACTAACTAATCTAACTATTCTATATATACAATCTACTAACTAATACTATACTAACTCTAACTAATTAACTATCTAACTACTAACTGAAATATAACTTATTCACAAAATGTACAATATCTACAATTTACAGATTTGAATAAAACCTAAAAAACTCATTTGCATTCTACCCTAAGATAGAGAAAGATATTTTTTTTGTTGATTTTATAATTTTATGAACAAGAAATTAAACAAAAAAATCTATCTAAACTAAACTACTAATATACTAATTCTAATTACTAATCTAAACTAAAACATATATCTACTAAACTACTAATAAATATACTAAACAAATAAATGACAAATTGACCTGGAAACGCTCCAGATTTGTCATGTGTATGATGATTGCCTTAGCTGATTGGAGGGAGGAAACCCACACCGAATAATCCAGAAGCTTCTCGTAAACGATAGCTACAGTGCTCTTTAAGTTTGATTACAGGACAAACAAGACATAAAAATCACAACAACCATATGATTTATAAATCTCTACAATTAGATAAACCTGTCTGTAAAGATCTATACAAAATAATTCAATTGATGAAGAAGAGAAATCTGCCATTCATGAACTGAATCAAGTAATTGTTGTGTTTTTAAATGTTAAAAGAAATCAAACATGGATCATATTAATTAAATCATATCATTTTGCAAAAGACAATGAGAGCTAAAGCAGTCACTAATCAAATGCAAATTGATAAACATAAACATGAAACAAAAGATTGATATTATGAAAGCGAAAGTTGTAGTAGAACATCAACTTATGTCTCAGTTTTTATTAGAAATCCATAGCCTGGTTCTCCCACAAGTAAGGATGATCCTTATTACAAAAATAAAAACTATTTATAAGTTTTCCATAGGATAAAACCTCCCTGTGGAAGTTATCAAACTGTTTACATAAATCTGGGAAGATATCCCAAGTTTAATTAAACCAAGAAACTACAATAAAACTAAAACACTCAAATATCTCTTGAACTGTCCAGCATGTCCCATACAATTCGAATTTACCTGAAACAGGTCAGAAATGGACAAGTTAGAGGGATATTTTATTAATAAAACAATAAAAATCTAATTCTATATACTAGCTACATAATCCTCTGATTCTGTAGCTGGTCTAAATAAGACACAAAATNGGTTATCCCACAAGTAAGGATGATCCTTATTACAAAAATAATAAGTATTTATAAGTTTTCCACAGGGTAAAACCTCCCTGTGGAAGTTATCAAACTGTTTACATAAATCTGGGAAGATATACCAAGTTTAACTAAACCAGGAAACTACAATAAAACTAAAACACTCAAATATCTCTTGAACTGTCCAGCATGTCCCATGCAATTCGAATTTACCTGAAACAGGTTATAAATGGACAAGTTAGAGGGATATTTTATTAATAAAACAATAAAAATCTAATTCTATAGACTAGCTACAGAATCCTCTGATTCTGTAGCTGGTCTAAATAAGACATAGAATCAACATTAAAATCAAAAAAATCTCTTTTTAAAGAATTAAATTTAATTTAATCATCCAATAGCTTATTTGGAAACAAATCATAAATTGAAATCGTTATTCCATTTTGAAATCAAACAAGACCAATATCGATCAGCTGATTACAGAGATATGGGTACTCTGTTTTATTTGTTACCACAAAGTCGGGTGATAAAATCATATGGAACAACAATGAAATCATTTCAAATCCAATCGAAAATCAACATAATCAAAACAAATCGCAGGCAATCGTTATGTTGCCTCAATAAGAGGAGATACGATCGAATCCAAACAGGATCACTTTACAAATCGCTATAAATGTATTGACATACGATCTAGGCCGTGAGTGAATTCAAACCATAACTAACTCGTAACTGTACACAAACGAAATCGTAACAGGACCAATCAATTAGTAACAGAGTTTGTAATAATTGGTCGATCATTTTCTATTGCAAATTGGGGCAGACAAAATCGTTCACGAAATATTTTCTTGAGTGCATTTAGAAAAAACTATAACCTGAATCTCCTCATACGAATTTAACAGAATGAGATAAGTCGAACTGAGTAACAAAATCGTTTGAGAACAAAGCTGTAATCTAATCTATTTTGATATGAATGCAATTCATAAAATCGATCAAACTAACTAAAGATACAACTATCCAATCAAGCGAATCAAACAGCTGGGGTTTTACACAGTCATCGTAGATCAGAACATTCCATGATTCGGGCGTGAATATTATTCGCACAGACTTAAATGAGCGTATTGTTTTCATAAAAAAAACAGAGTCATTTTTCTCAACTTGGAAACGATCAAATCTAGAACATTACATGACACAGCATCGTAACAACCAAAATTATTGAAATCGTTTGCCAATCACAACACATGGATCATAACGAGATCAAATCCAAGCATAATCGTATTCTAAATTGAGCATGAAAAACTTCCTGTTTGGAGTGGATACAAAAAGAATTGAATTGAAAACGAACCATTAATTTCGTTACTTCAATCAGACAAACTTAACAAATCAAATCCAAATGAAAACCATTCAAATCCAACAAAAATCTATGAGCAAATCGTATATCAAATTGAAATTCCTTTTATTTTTAGCAAAACGAAACAATGTGCAGGATGAACAAAGTCATTTCAAAATGTAAGCAGAGNAACAACCATATGATTTATAAATCTCTACAATTAGATAAACCTGTCTGTAAAGATCTATACAAAATAATTCAATTGATGAAGAAGAGAAATCTGCCATTCATGAACTGAATCAAGTAATTGTTGTGTTTTTAAATGTTAAAAGAAATCAAACATGGATCATATTAATTAAATCATATCATTTTGCAAAAGACAATGAGAGCTAAAGCAGTCACTAATCAAATGCAAATTGATAAACATAAACATGAAACAAAAGATTGATATTATGAAAGCGAAAGTTGTAGTAGAACATCAACTTATGTCTCAGTTTTTATTAGAAATCCATAGCCTGGTTCTCCCACAAGTAAGGATGATCCTTATTACAAAAATAAAAACTATTTATAAGTTTTCCATAGGATAAAACCTCCCTGTGGAAGTTATCAAACTGTTTACATAAATCTGGGAAGATATCCCAAGTTTAATTAAACCAAGAAACTACAATAAAACTAAAACACTCAAATATCTCTTGAACTGTCCAGCATGTCCCATACAATTCGAATTTACCTGAAACAGGTCAGAAATGGACAAGTTAGAGGGATATTTTATTAATAAAACAATAAAAATCTAATTCTATATACTAGCTACATAATCCTCTGATTCTGTAGCTGGTCTAAATAAGACACAAAATTAACATTAAAATAAAAAAAATATCTTTTTAAAGAATTAAATTTAATTTAATCATCCAATAGCTTATTTGGAAACAAATCATAAATTGAAATCATTATTCCATTTTGAAATCAAACAAGACCAATATCGATCAGCTGATTATAGAGATACGGGTACCCTATTTTGTTTGTTACCACAAAGTTGGGTGATAAAATCATATGGAACAACAATGCAATCGTTTCAATTCCAATCGAAATCAACATAATCAAAACAAATCGTAGGCAATCGTTATGCTGCCTCAATAAGAGGAGATACGATCGAATCCGAACAGGATCACTTTTCAAATCGTTATAAATGTATTGACATACGATCCAGGCCGTGAGCGAATTCAAACCATAACTGACTCGTAACTATACACAAACAAAATCATAACAGGACCAATCAATTAGTAACAGAGTTTGTAATAATTGGTCGATCGTTTGCTATTGCAAATTGGGGTAGACAAAATCATTCACAAAATCTTTTCTTGAGTGCATTTAGAAACAACTATAACCCGAATATCCTCATACGAATTTAACAGAATGAGATAAGTCGAACTGAGTAACAAACTCGTTTGAGAATAGAGCTGTAATCAAATCTATTTTGATATGAATGCAATTCATAAAATCGATCAAACTAACTGAAGATACAGCTATCCAATCAAGCGAATCAAACAACTAGGGTTTTACACAATCATCGTAGATCAGAACGTTCCATGATTCAGGCATGAATATTATTCGCACAGACTTAAATGAGCGTATTGTTTTCATAAAAAAAACAGAGTCATTTTTCCCAACTTGGAAATGATCAAATCTAGAACATTACATGACATAGCATCGTAACAACCAAATTTATTGAAATCGTTTGCCAATCACAGCACATGAATCATAACGAGATCGAATCCAAGCATAATCGTATTCTAAATTGAGCATGAAAAACTTCTTGTTCGGAGTGGATACAAAAAGAATTGAATTTAAAACAAACCATTAATTTCGTTACTTCAATCAGACAAACTTAAGAAATCAAATCCAAACGAAAACCATTCAAATCCAACAAAAATCTATGAGCAAATCGTCTATCAAATCGAAATTCCTTTTATTTTTAGCAAAACGAAACAATGTTCATGATGAAAAAAGTCATTTCAAAATGTAATCAGAGCTATTCGAAGACCAAATTCGAATCATTATATTAAACCTGATCATTCACACAACTAGGACAATTTCAAAAATCATACCTGTATGGCGAGCAGATGGCTTGGTCACCTCAATTTTGAGTTGATAACGGTTGTGGCCGATTCTACATTCTTGAAAAGGATTGAGCTTGTTGTCTTCTTCTTCTTATCAAGTGCTTGGATTTGGTCTCTTTGGCTGGTCAACACTGCAAATTGACTTTCCAGCGATTGAATTTTTTATTGGAGTAGGGGAACATCAATGTAGTATCGTTCCAACCATAAATCACATTGGTCATAGGATGGTTGCATGGGTTTTGAAAGAGCAGGCGAGGGTTTGGACATATTGCTAAGGGTTTCGTTAGGCAGGTTGATACCAGGGTAGCTAGGGTTATTCCTTAGGCAGGGGGGAAGATTCGTCACGAAATCATAAGGTGGTTCATGGCATAAACCCTACAAGTAAGGGTACTCGTTGGCTAAGAAATGTTCTACATCAGAGTCTGAATCCTCACTTAGGATGATAGGGTTTGACTCAGTAGAGGGTTTAGGTTTTTTTCTAGCCGTCCTTGAAATAAGATGAGCGTTCTTTGTACCCTTGGAAATAGAAGTAAGGTTTGCCTTGGGCTTTTTTCTCATAGGTTTCTTTATAGCCTCGGACTTCTCAGTTCCAATGTCTGGTAATTCAATAGGAGGTTCGACTGAAGGCTTAGGAATGGGCAATAGGATATGCAAGGGCATAGGTGGCTCGGCTTTGGTTTCGTTTACCACAGGCTTGTCAACCTGGATAGGGTCTGAATCATCGAAACCATTACGAGCGATGAAATCTCTCCAGCTATCGCCATGTAAACTCAAGTGATAAACAATGATAAGTTTGATAAGTCCATGGTGGCACAGGTTACTGTCATCCTTCTGCCTTTTAAACCTTTTCGACATTTTATATAAACTGCGTTGAAAGTAGAAAGGCATATTCAACGAATACCCTATAAAATTCATTAACAGACACAGGTGGTAGAGAAAGACGAGTCCATATCGACCTTCACAGGTCACAAACTATTTGATTATTATGAAAAGGTTGTTCCATCAATGCTTTAGCATAGAAATGTGCATACCTCTGTCACAAGATGTGACTTTATGCGAAACGAACAGAAGTGGCCAAGGCACTTCTTCCACTTTTGAATTTTTGAACCAACGCTGGCTTGTGACAGGTAGCCCTGTAGTAGAACTGATAAATTCCTCATCGATTTCCAACTATATGTCACCCACCTTTGCTCTACAGCCATCAAACGTCATGGAAAACTGTCCTGCCACACAGAGATTAAAACCCTCAAATTGTTGCACGAAGGTGAGCCATCCGTTATCCTCCAAGACTTTGCGGGCATTGTCAAACATTAACAAGGCTTGGTTGTCGTTTGGCTTGATTCACATGACTGGCACCATGGAGCCGAGAACATGGTAAGCTGAGGGTTTCGATCATAACCACACATGAGTAGAGCTACCCGAGCTAACAGAAGTGAACAGGGATAAGGGATAGGCATACATGCCATCGTGCGAAGGTGGTGGAGCTTATCTCTGCCATGCAAAATAGTTATTGCCAAAGTACAACCGTCGATTTTCATAGNAAAAAATCTCTTTTTAAAGAATTAAATTTAATTTAATCATCCAATAGCTTATTTGGAAACAAATCATAAATTGAAATCGTTATTCCATTTTGAAATCAAACAAGACCAATATCGATCAGCTGATTACAGAGATATGGGTACTCTGTTTTATTTGTTACCACAAAGTCGGGTGATAAAATCATATGGAACAACAATGAAATCATTTCAAATCCAATCGAAAATCAACATAATCAAAACAAATCGCAGGCAATCGTTATGTTGCCTCAATAAGAGGAGATACGATCGAATCCAAACAGGATCACTTTACAAATCGCTATAAATGTATTGACATACGATCTAGGCCGTGAGTGAATTCAAACCATAACTAACTCGTAACTGTACACAAACGAAATCGTAACAGGACCAATCAATTAGTAACAGAGTTTGTAATAATTGGTCGATCATTTTCTATTGCAAATTGGGGCAGACAAAATCGTTCACGAAATATTTTCTTGAGTGCATTTAGAAAAAACTATAACCTGAATCTCCTCATACGAATTTAACAGAATGAGATAAGTCGAACTGAGTAACAAAATCGTTTGAGAACAAAGCTGTAATCTAATCTATTTTGATATGAATGCAATTCATAAAATCGATCAAACTAACTAAAGATACAACTATCCAATCAAGCGAATCAAACAGCTGGGGTTTTACACAGTCATCGTAGATCAGAACATTCCATGATTCGGGCGTGAATATTATTCGCACAGACTTAAATGAGCGTATTGTTTTCATAAAAAAAACAGAGTCATTTTTCTCAACTTGGAAACGATCAAATCTAGAACATTACATGACACAGCATCGTAACAACCAAAATTATTGAAATCGTTTGCCAATCACAACACATGGATCATAACGAGATCAAATCCAAGCATAATCGTATTCTAAATTGAGCATGAAAAACTTCCTGTTTGGAGTGGATACAAAAAGAATTGAATTGAAAACGAACCATTAATTTCGTTACTTCAATCAGACAAACTTAACAAATCAAATCCAAATGAAAACCATTCAAATCCAACAAAAATCTATGAGCAAATCGTATATCAAATTGAAATTCCTTTTATTTTTAGCAAAACGAAACAATGTGCAGGATGAACAAAGTCATTTCAAAATGTAAGCAGAGCTATTCGAAGACCAAATTTGAATCATTATATTAACCTTGATCATTCACACAAGTAGGACAATTTCGAAAATCATACCTGTATGGAGAGCAAATGGCTTGGTCACCTCAATTTGGAGTTGATAACGACTGTGGCCGATTCTACATTCTTGAAAATGATTGAGCCTGTTGTCTTCTACTTCTTATCAGTTGCTTGGAGTTGGTCTCTTTGGCTAGTCAACACTACAACTTGACTTTCCAGCGATTGAATTTTTTATTGGAGTAGGGGAACATCAATGTAGTATCGTTCCAACCATAAATCACATTGGTCACAGGACGGCTACATGGGTTTTGAAAGAGAAGGCGAGGGTTTGGACATATTGCTCAGGGTTTCGTTAGGCAGGTTGATACCAGGGTAGCTAGGGTTATTCCTTAGGGAGGGGGAAGATTCATCATGAAATCATAAGGTGGTTCGGGGCATAAACCCTGCGAGTAAGGGTACTCGCTGGCTAAGAAACATTCTACATCAGAGTCTGAATCCTCACTTAGGATGATAGGGTTTGACTCAGCAGAGGGTTTAGGTTTGTTTCTAGCCATCCTTGAAATAAGCCGAGCATTCTTTTTACCCTTGGCATTAGCAGTAAGGTTTGCCTTGGGCTTTTTGCTCATAGGTTTCTTTATAGCCTCAGACTTCTCAGTTCCAATGTATGGTAAGTCAATAGGAGGGTCGACTGAAGGGATAGGAACATGCAATAGGATATGGAAGGGCACAGGTGGCTCGGCCTTGGTTTCATTTACCAAAGGCTTGTCAACCTGGATAGGGTCTGAATCATTGAAACCATTACGAGCGATGAAATCTCTCCAGCTATCTCCATGTAAACTCAAGTGATAAACAACGATAAGTTTGATAAGTCCATGGTGGAACAGGCTACTTTCATCCTTCTGCCTTTTAAACCTTTTTGACATTTTATATAAGTTGTACTGAAAGTAAAAAGGCATATTCAACGAATACCCTATAAAATTCATTAACAGACACAGGTGCTAGAGAAAGACGAGTCCGTATCGACCTTCACAGGTCAAAAACTGTTTGATTATTATGAAAGGGTCATGCCATCGAGGCTTTAGCATAGAAATGGGCATACCTCTGTCACAAGATGTGACTTTACATGAGACAAACAAAAGTGGCCAAGGCACTTCTTCCACTTTTGAATTTTTGAACCAACGTTGGCCTGTGACAGGTAGCCCTGTAGCAGAACTGATAAATTCCTCGTCGATTTACAAATGTATGTCGCCCACCTTGGCTCTACATCCATCAAACTTCATGGCAAACTTTCGTGCCACACAGAGATTAAAACCCTCAAATCGTTGCACGAAGGTGAGCCATCCATTATCCTCCAAGTCTTTGCGAGCATTGTCAAACATTAACAAGGCTTGGTTTCCATTTGGCTCAATTCGCATGACTGGTGCCATGGAACCGAGCACATGGTAAGCTGAGGGTTTGGATCATAACCACACAGGAGAAGAGCTACCCGAGCTAATAAAAGTGAACAGGGATAAGGGATAGGCATAAATGCCATCGTGCGAAGGTGGTGGAGCTTATCTTTTCCATGAAAAATAGTTATTACCAAAGTACAACCGCTGATTTTCATAGTTGTTTAACCCACTATTCTATAGTTCAACAATCATATCAATTGGCCGACCAATGAAACACATGGTGAGTGTATAAACCAGCGCGCGCAATCAACGTTACACCATAGTTTCAAACCATCAATCATACAATTTAAAACCAATACTAAATATTTAACCATGTGCCAACGTATCAGCTCATATCAATAGTTTAACCAATGTGTCAATGGGTCTTCATATAACCAACATACCAATAGTTATGAAAACATAAACATAGGCATTAAAGTAAAAAGATATATATATATATATATATATATGAAATATTTAATCATAACCCCTATGTATTTTCATGAAACCAATGGTCAAATAGGTCAAATAAAAAGCAAATCCAAATGTCAATGTATTACAAACTCAATGAAACCAAGTCACACAATCAA
>JZKD02S1962033.1:0-21209 GCA_000966675.3 Picea glauca
AGGCGTCAGCTACCTTATTTGCAGTCCCCGAAATGTGCTTTATCACGAATGTGAAATTCTGCATGTATTCCACCCACTTCGCATGCTTCTGATTCAGCTTTTCCTGCTGACTCACAAATTGTAATGCGTGATTATCGCTGTACAAGACGAACTCCTTGGGTATCAAGTAGTGCCTCCACTTCTTCAATGCCTGGACAATGGCATAGAATTCTTTATCATATGTGGAGTACTTCAGTTTTGCATCATCCAGCTTCTCGCTGTAGTATGCAACAGGTCTGTCATCCTGACTTAAAACCCCTCCAACAGCATACCCACTGGCATCACACTTCACTTGGAAGGTTTTCTGAAAATTTGGCAACACTAACACTGGTCACTCAGTTATCTTTCGCTTCAACAGATTGAAGCTCCTTTCAGCCTCGACTGTCCACTAAAAAAATTTATGCTGCTTCCTGACCATATCCATCATTGCGGCGCTGATTCCACTAAAATTCTGAATGAATTTTCTGTCGAAGCTTGCCAAACCGTGAAAGATCCTTACCTCAAAAACATTTCTTGGCGATGGCCAATTCCTGATTACTTCAACTTTCTCAGGATCCATCTTCAATTCATTTGCTGAGATTACAAAACCCAAATAAATGAGTTCTGTCTACATGAAGGAACACTTCTTCAAATTTATCAGCAGCTTCTCCTGCTGTAATCTTCTCATCACAGTGGCTAAGTGCCTTAAGTGTTCAGCCTTCGTCTTGCTGAAAATCAATATGTCGTCCAAGTACACGACCACAAATTTGCCAATGAATTCCCGCAGGACTTCATTCATCAACCTCATAAAAGTGCTTGGCGCGTTTGTCAAACCAAACGGCATGACCATCCATTCGTACAAACCCTCATTTGTCTTGAATGCTATCTTCCATTCATCCCCCTCCCTCATCCGGATCTGATGATATCCGCTCTTGAGGTCTATCTTGGAAAAATAATTTGCCCCACTCAGGCAATCCATCAAGTCGTCCATCCTCGGTAGTGGAAACCTGTACCTGATGGTAATCTTATTTATCGCTCTGGAGTCTTTACACATCCTCCAAATTCCATCCTTTTTCAGACTCAGTACCATTGGAACGACACATGGACTGAGACTCTCTCTGACCAGCCCTTTATCCTGTAGATCTTGCACCTGCCTCTTGACCTCCTCGTTCTCCTGAGGTGTCAACCTGTACGCTGCCTTGTTCNTGTGTCATAAGAAGCAAAGGAAAAAATGTAGAAAATCTTGTTGTAATCCAGACTGATCAGAGTCGGGGATTCCATGATAGCCTGTTTGATATCCTGAAATGAATTCCTAGAATTATCTATCCATTTTATCTCAGACCCCCTTTTTAACATACATGTTATGTGTTTTACTAGCTCGGCAAAATTTGGAACAAATCTTCTAACAAAATTAATCTTACCGAGCAGCGATTGAATATCCTTTTTCGACCTTGGCAAGGAAATCCTCTGAATTTCTTCCACCTGAGCTGGATCAATTTTCACGCCTTCTGCTGAGACAATGTGGCCTAAGAGCTTTCCTTTCCTGAGAGCAAAATGAGACTTTTTGGGATTCAATGAAATTCTGAACTGCCTGCACTTCAAAAAAACTCTTTTTAAATGCTTTAGATGCTCCTCATGACTACTGGAATAAACTATGATGTCATCAAGATAGATGAGGAAAAACTTGTCCTTCTCACCCACAAAAGCTATGTACATGGCCCTTTGAAATGTGGCCTTGACATTCATTAATCCGAATGGCATTTTGGCATACATAAAGGTACTAAACACAGTCTTCTCTTGGTCATCAGGATGGACAGAAATCTAGTTATAGCCAGAAAAACCATCTAGGAAAGACATAACAGTAGCCCCTAAAATTCTTTGCAGCAAATGATTCATTTTAGGTAGGGGATAGTTTTCTTTCTTAGAGCATCTATTTAGGTTTCTAAAGTCCACACATAACTTGACCTCACCATTTTTCTTTCTTACTATTACTAGATTTGCAATCCATTTAGAGTATCTCAAAGGGATTATGATCTTAGCATCAAGAAGATTTTTTATTTCTCTTTCAATCACAGGCAAAAGAAGAGGACTGATAGGTCTGATCTTTTGTTTGAAAGGGTGGTGTCCTTTTCAAGTGGGATCTTATGTTGAATGATATAAGGGTCACAAGTCTTCAGATCACTATATTTCCAAGAAAAAACATCATAAATTCTTTCAAAATGCTGTAATATTCGGACTTCTGATCAACAGTTAATTCAAAGGACAGATTTGTGAATCTAGGCTGGCTTTCACTCCCTATGTTGTGCTCATGAACAACATGCTCTTTCTCCTTTTTATCTGGCTTGTAGGGGACATCGTTGTGATCAAATAGCTTTTCGAGAGGTACCAAACCCCGAGGTATGTAATTGTTAGGTAGCTGAACAATATCATGCTGACCCAATTTTTGTTTTAGCTTAGGCTTTTGTGATTCCTCTACATTTAGATTCTGCTGGTCGACATGCATATCAGAAAACTCATCTACCACCTGAAGAAATCTATTAAGTTCATCATCTTCTTCAAAAACTTTCCAGTATTTGATATTGTCGGGCAAAGATGGCCTATATTTGACTTGGATTTCATAATTGAGCCTGGGGGGCATGGGAGGAATAAACATGTTGGCTGAAACAACAAGGGAATCAACAAGATGATTCATATCTTTGGGTATATAAGAAATCTCAAAAATGGAAAAAAGAATCTCTAATTTTCCATACCTCATCCCTGTAGGGTTTCAATCTGACATGCTTTGCTTGGAAAGTACTTTTTACATGTTGTATGATGAGATACGCATCTCCGAACACCTTTAATCCTTTTATCCCCATCTCCTTAGCTGAATTTAATCCCAATATAAAGGCCTCATACTTTGCTATGTTGTTAGTAGTTTTGAAATCGAGCTTAAAAGACAAATGTATAGTCTCCTTCGAAGGAGAAATCAAAACTACCCCTGCACCTGCTGAATCTTTGGTACTAGCCCCATCAAAATACATAGTCCAAACTGGAACACCCTTATCATCAGTTTGTTGTTCAGTGGGATTCACAAGTTGCAAAGGAGCTTATTGAGAATCATATATTTGAAGAATGCACGAGCCAAAATCTGTGTCTACAACATAAATTGGATGATTTACAGAATTTTTTGCATCGCTGATGATGTAGGCAATTTGATTCTCTCTGTAAAGTCTTTTTAGCTCTCCTCCAAACACTAGGATCATAGCATATGAAAGATCCATATGCAAGGTACCTCCTAACCTTTT
The DNA here is from genome assembly GCA_000966675.3 of Picea glauca. Lineage (NCBI taxonomy): Eukaryota > Viridiplantae > Streptophyta > Pinopsida > Pinales > Pinaceae > Picea > Picea glauca. The sequence goes on from JZKD02S1962033.1 coordinate 3,306, forward strand.
CCTCCATGGATGAGACAAGAGGAGTCCGAACTTGGTTGGGTTATCAACAACCACCACATCCATTACCATGCTTCTCATTGGCAATTGGGCAAGGTTTATAACCAGGTATTTTATGAGGCCAAGGCATCTGCCTTTCCTAGAGTCAAAAGAGAAGAGATCATGATATGGTTTGGTGACCTCAAGCCCAAGCTCATCCATCACTTCTTTGGGCATAAGATTATGTGATGCTCCTGAATCAAGCAAGTTGTTGTGGAGGATCTTATCATGAACATTTAGGGATATATAGAATGGTGGACAAGAATCATCTCGGTCTTCTATCATAGGTCCTATAGTTACTGTTGGCTTGTCATCTTATAGGTTTACAAAATCAGCAGATGAAAAGGTCTTTGGTTCAAGGGACTTCAGGATGGCAGACTTGAAAATATCATTCTTCATGAGTTCATTCAATGGCATAGGTATTTTTACTTTTTGAATTTCTGATTTGAAATTAAAATAATAAGCTGATTTGTCAGAAGTTTTTACCTCATTGGAAGGAGATTTGTGAATGAATTTGTCCTTGGCTAGGGGCTGTGATTGCTTCTGCTGCTGTTTTGCAGGAGTGGAGGTATGTTTTACAGGAGCAACAGGCTGCTTGGTAGAAACTTCTTTCTTCTTCACAGGAGCAGCGAGCAATGGTTTAGGGGAAACATTTTTGGATCTTAAATTATAACTCTGCTGATCATCCCTCTGATAGACAGATTCTTCAATACTTTCCTCATGAATTTCCTGATCCATCAGGGCTTCTTCATAATNAACTCATCTACCACCTGAAGAAATCTATTAAGTTCATCATCTTCTTCAAAAACTTTCCAGTATTTGATATTGTCGGGCAAAGATGGCCTATATTTGACTTGGATTTCATAATTGAACCTGGGGGGCATGGGAGGAATAAACATGTTGGCTGAAACAACAAGGGAATCAACAAGATGATTCATATCTTTGGGTATATAAGAAATCTCAAAAATGGAAAAAGAATCTCTAATTTTCCATACCTCATCCCTGTAGGGTTTCAATCTGACATGCTTTGCTTGGAAAGTACTTTTTACATGTTGTATGATGAGATACACATCTCCGAACACCTTTAATCCTTTTATCCCCATCTCCTTAGCTGAATTTAATCCCAATAGAAAGGCCTCATACTTTGCTATGTTGTTAGTAGTTTTGAAATCGAGCTTAAAAGACAAATGTATAGTCTCCTTCGAAGGAGAAATCAAAACTACCCCTGCACCTGCTGAATCTTTGGTACTAGCCCCATCAAAATACATAGTCCAAACTGGAACACCCTTATCATCAGTTTGTTGTTCAGTGGGCTTCACAAGTTGCAAAGGAGCTGATTGAGAATCATATATTTGAAGAATGCACGAGCCAAAATCTGTGTCTACAGCATAAATTGGATGATTTACAGAATTTTTTGCATCGCTGATGATGTAGGCAATTTGATTCTCTCTGTAAAGTCTTTTTAGCTCTCCTCCAAACACCGGGATCGTAGCATATGAAAGATCCATCTGCAAGGTACCTCCTAACCTTTTTCTCCATGGATGAGACAAGAGGAGTCCAAACTTGGGTGGGCTATCAACAACCACCACATCCATTACCATGCTTCTCATTGGCAATTGGGCAAGGTTTATAACAAGGTATTTTATGAGGCCAAGGCATCTGCCTTTCCTAGAGTCAAAAGAGAAGATATCATGATATGGTTTGGTGACCTCAAGCCCAAGCTCATCCATCACTTCTTTGGGAATAAGATTATGTGATGCTCCTGAATCAAGCAAGTTGTTGTGGAGGATCTTATCATGAACATTTAGGGATATATAGAATGGTGGACAAGAATCATCTCGGTCTTCTATCATAGGTCCTACAGTTACTGTTGGCTTGTCATATTATAGGTTTACAAAATAAGCAGATGAAAAGGTCTTTGGTTCAAGGGACTTCAGGATGGCAGACTTGAAAATATCATTCTTCATGAGTTCAGTCAATGGCATAGGTATTTTTACTTTTTGAATTTCTGATTTGAAATTAGAATAATAAGCTGATTTGTCAGAAGTTTTTACCTCATTGGAAGGAGATTTGCGAATGAATTTCTCCTTGGCTAGGGGATATGATTGCTTCTACTACTGTTTTGCAGGAGTGGAGGTATGTTTTACAGGAGCAGCAGGCTGCTTGGTAGCAACTTCTTTCTTCTTCACAGGAGCAGCGAGCAATGGTTTAGGGGAAACATTTTTGGATCTTAAATTATAACTCTGTTGATCATCCCTCTGATAGACAGATTCTTCAATACTTTCCTCATGAATTTCCTGATCCATCAGGGCTTCTTCATAATCTACTTGTGTCAAAAAGGAGGAATCATTTTCATCACCAAAACAATTTATGTCATCTACTTCTTCAACTTCATCATGAGGCATCTGTTGTTCTTCTTCTAGCATTGCATTTTGGAAAGGGGGTCTGATTCTTTGATCATCAACTGCATTGTTGTCTCTCTGAAGGATCTGGACTTGTTGATTGTTCCTTCAATAAGGGAAAGCATTGGGATTTCTAGGGACAAAAGAATTTGACTCTTTTGTCCTTGCTGGTTGTTGATTCTGGATCTTCAATTTTGACATTTCAGATGTCAAGTTGTCCAACATCTTGGCCATCTTTTCCATTTTACTATTAGAAGAAGAAGGGGGCTCAACATAAGACTTCTTTCTCTCAAACTTTCCTTTGATATTCTGAGATGCCATAATATTTTATTCGACTTTGAGGGAAACATCTTGCATTAAAGCAAGTGTGGTTGATCTTCTTTCTTTGAAGATTAGACAAAAATCTGGATCAAAAGCAGCAGAGAATGTGATCTTTGCTGATGCATCACTTGGTGTGATCTCTGCAGGGATCTTGCCAAACATTCTATTAAATCTTTTGATGAAGTCTGAGACCGACTCCCCATCTTCTCTTCTTAAGTTTCCGAACTCGGAAATGTAATATAGTATATCTCTTTTTTCTCCCCAGTGTTTTAAGAACACCTCATCTAGTTTCTCAATACCTGTGACTGAATTTTCCGGTAGCTCTTTGAACCACTTCCGGGCTTGGCCATCCAAACTCTGGTCCACACATCTTCTTCTGAAATGTTAATATTTTCAGCATAAGCATAAAAAGCTTCTATATGTTGTTATGTAGTATAATCCCCAGCTCCGTAAACATTGGCATATATTTCTGATAATCTCTGGTTGGCATGGAAGATAAGGGATTGGGCAAGACAAGTGGAGCATACCTATTTTCTAAAATCTGTTCCATCTTGGTTAAAGGGACAGCCATGGCAATCTTGGGGGTTGATACAGAAGAAGAATTTTCAGGAGATGAAGGTTGAGATGGGATGGATGAGTTTAAATAAAATGGTTGTCTCACTTCACTTTGAGTAAAATTTTCAGAAATGGGTGAAAAATAAGAGGCCTTGTAAAATTGACCGAGCAACAAGGCTAAGCTTTCTTCTCCCTTAGAGGACAGATCATGTAAAATATCTTTAAGAACAGGCAGATTAGTATGAGTGTAGAAAACACCCTATGTAGGCTTGGTGGGTGAAGAATTCAAAGAAGAAGAAGAAGAGGTTTCTTTTTGCTGAGGGGATCCTATAATTACCTCTTTAAGGTTGGATGAAATATCATGCTCAAAAACAAAGTCTGTAACATTAGAGGAAAGTGAAGGTTCCTCTACCTTTAATACTTCAGATAAAATTTCAATTTCCTGAGAACTATGAGTTTCAACAGTAGGGGATTCAACTAGAGGCCTTTTAGATATGAAAGAAGAAGTGTCGGTTTGAATACCTGGATTTGATGTCTTAGCAGATCCGAAAGCCTGTCCTTGTAAAGATTTTCCCTTACTGATGATCTTCTCAGGGTTAGGAACTGGTGCTGCCAATGGGCCTTCTTGGTTCGCCCTGGTGTGAGCTCTTTTCAGAGCCACTTCATTTCAATGGAGTCACCAGATAGATGATTACAAACCAAATGTAATCCAGGCTCTGTCTATCATCAAAGATGGATCTATGCCATCTCCCAAGGAATCTGAGCTTCGTTATCCTCCCCCCAACAACGACGCCAATTTGTTATCACTCCAGGAAACTCTCCTAGGCTGTAAGTCAGAGATGCCTGGTAACTTAATCTTTTTGGAAACTATTTTCTCAATAATAGGTGTGGGTTTGGATCAAGATGAATATCTTAACCTCTGGATTGTATTCTCAAGAGAGTCTTAACTATATTCATGCAACACAAGGCCTTCAAGAGCTATTGTTAGATAGGTTTGTATAACAAATGGATAAGAAAACTAATCAGTTAACCAAAACATACATAAAACCATATATATGATGGGTCAACAAACTAGCCAAAGATGCTTNACAGAAGAAGAATTTTCAGGAGATGAAGGTTGAGATGGGATGGCTGAGTTTAAATAAAATGGTTGTCTCACTTCACTTTGAGTAAAATTTTCAGAAATGGGTGAAAAATAAGAGGTCTTGTAAAACTGACTGAGCAACAAGGCTAAGCTTTCTTCTCCCTTAGAGGATAGATCATGTAAAATATCTTCAAGAACAGGCAGATTAGTATGAGTGTAGAAAACACCCTCTGTAGGCTTGGTGGGTAAGGAATTCAAAGAAGAAGAAGAGGTTTCTTTTTGCTGAGGGGATCCTGTAATTACCTCTTTAAGGTTGGATGAAATATCATGCTCAAAAACAGAGTTTGTAACATTAGAGGAAAGTGAAGGCTCCTCTACCTTCAATTTTTCAGATAAAATTTCAATTTCCTGAGAACTAAGAGTTTCAGCAGCAGGGGATTCAACTAGAGACCCTTTAGATATGAAAGAAGAAGTGTCGGTTTGAATACCTAGATTTGATGTCTTTGCAGATCTGGAAGCTTGTCTTTGTAAATCCTTTCTCTTATTGATGATCTTCTCAGGGTCAGGAACTAGTGCTGCCAGTGGGTCTTCTTCGTTCGCCCTGGTGTGAGCTCTTTTCGGAGCCACTTCGTTTCAATGGAGTCGCGAGATAGATGGTTACAACCCAAATGATGTCCAGGCTTTGTCTATCATCAAAGCTGGATCTATGTCGTCTCCCAAGGAAACTGAGCTTTGTTCTCCTCTCCCCGGCAACGACGCCAATTTTTTATCACTCCAGGAAACTCTCCTAGGCTGTAAGTCAGAGATGCCTAGTAACTTAATCTTTTTAAAAACTATTTTCTCGATAATAGGTGTGGGTTTGGATCAAGATGAATATCTTAACCTCTGGATTGTATTCTCAAGACAGTCTTAGCTATACTCATGCAACACAAGGCCTTCAAGAGCTATTGTCATATAGGTTTGTATAACAAATGGATAAGAAAACTAATCAGTTAACCAAAACATACATAAAACCATATATATGATGGGTCAACAAACTAGCCAAAGATGCTTGTGATTCTTGCTTAACGATCAAAAGTGAGATGACAGTTACCATAGGATCATTAAATAGAGACAAAATAACTAATTCCACTCATAAGCATAGACAAAGATGAAAGAAGGTCTGACAGTAACAAATGAAAGAAGCTTGCAGGCTGACATATTAAAGAAAGTGTCTTTCATACAAAACAGTAGCATATAGAACTCAAAATCAAACCTTAGTTCATCTTCTACCTTTAGCTGTATAGCTTTACAATATAGTTTTGAAATCCTAAAAGAATGGATCAGATATGCTAAAGATAGAAAGTCAAAATTCAGTTTGCAAAAGATAAGGAATGATCCTCAAAATGAGGTCAATCCCACATTTCATGGTCTTCATATCTTGTAGAGTCCTNAGATGGGATGGCTGAGTTTAAATAAAATGGTTGTCTCACTTCACTTTGAGTAAAATTTTCAGAAATGGGTGAAAAATAAGAGGCCTTGTAAAATTGACCGAGCAACAAGGCTAAGCTTTCTTCTCCTTTAGAGGACAGATCATGTAAAATATATTTAAGAACAGGCAGATTAGTATGAGTGTAGAAAACACCCTATGTAGGCTTGGTGGGTGAAGAATTCAAAGAAGAAGAAGAAGAGGTTTCTTTTTGCTGAGGGGATCCTATAATTACCTCTTTAAGGTTGGATGAAATATCATGCTCAAAAATAGAGTCTGTAACATTAGAGGAAAGTGAAGGTTCCTCTACCTTTAATACTTCAGATAAAATTTCAATTTCCTGAGAACTATGAGTTTCAACAATAGGGGATTCAACTAGAGGCCTTTTAGATATGAAAGAAGAAGTGTCGGTTTGAATAAATGGATTTGATGTCTTAGAAGATCCGAAAGCCTGTCCTTGTAAAGATTTTCCCTTACTAATGATCTTCTCAGGGTTAGGAACTGGTGCTGCCAGTGGGCCTTCTTGGTTCGCCCTGGTGTGAGCTCTTTTCGGAGCCACTTCATTTCAATGGAGTCACCAGATAGATGATTACAAACCAAATGTAATCCAGGCTTTGTCTATCATCAAAGCTGGATCTATGCCATCTCCCAAGGAAGCTGAGCTTCGTTATCCTCCCCCCAACAACGACGCCAATTTGTTATCACTCCAGGAAACTCTCCTAGGCTATAAGTCAGAGATGCCTGGTAACTTAATCTTTTTGGAAACTATTTTCTCAATAATAGGTGTGGGTTTGGATCAAGNCCAAAGATGCTTGTGATTCTTGCTTAACAATCAAAAGTAAGATGACAGTTCCAATAGGATCATTAAACAGAGACAAAAGAACTAATTCCACTCATAAGCATAGACAAAGATGAAAGAAGGTCTGACAGTAACAAATGAAAGAAGCTTGCGGGATGATATATTAAAGAAAGTGTCTTTCATACAAAACGGTATCATATAGAACTCAAAATCAAACCTTTAGTTCATCTTCTACCTTTAGCTTTATATCTTTACAATGTAGTTTTGAGATCCTAAAAGCATGGATCAGATATACTAAAAATAAAAAGTCAAAATTCAGTTTGCAAAAGATAGTGAATGATCCTCAAAATGAGGTCAATCCCACATTTCATGGTCTTCATATCTTGTAGAGTCATTGTGTAGTGCAGAATAGCCTTCCAAGGCTGAGTGATGACTCTTCCAAGAGATACAATTCGAATTTGCTGAGATGTGAAAAAAATCCAATTTGTTTCCACCACAATAGGTGCCAAAACCAACTTGGCCACCTTTTCTAATCCTTATGCACCAAAAATGGATCTTGAAACTGAATATATAATTCATCATCAATCCATCATGAGTGTTTTCAAATGATTTGGATCGGAAAAACCTCTATCTATGAAAAATTTAGCTTCCACTATCCAGTTACAGGTTTCAGTGGTTAACATAGAAGACTTATGGGTGGATTAACTACCGAAATCTCTGCTTTCGGTGGTTAATGAACAGTCTTCCTATTCGCCTAAACCACCAAAAACTTAGCTTTGTCAAAACTTCAAAATTGCAAAAATGATTACCTTGATGCTTTGCTGAGTGTTCAAGGTCTTTTGGACGATGCAGCTCCTCTTCGTGCAAATATTTTAACTTCAACTTGTTGTGTGGAAGACTAAGGTATATCTACCATGGTTGTAGCTAAGTTGGCTAGAGTTTCCAAACCTGTTTGATCCTGTGTTGGCGATTGAGAATCTTTTAATTTCAGCCTCAGAATTCTAAGCTGCCTGTACAGCTTCATGTTCTCCCTTATCAACACCTTGTTCCTGTCTTTGATTTTATCATGCTTTTCTTTGAGACTTTGGTTCATGTTGAAAAGTTCTGCATTTCTTTCAGTCAAGTCTATATTTTCTTTTTTAATAACTCTTTCTAAGACTTTCATTTCATAGACTTGTTGCAGGAGTTTATTGATTTTTCATGCCTTAGATGCTTTACGCTTGCTTGAAGAAGTTTTTGCCAATGGTGGACTGTGTGCCTCTGGGGAAGTTGGTGAGGGCAAGTTGGGACAATCTTCTACAACTTGTCCAGTTTGTTCATCACCTTGTGTCTCTGCTAACTCATGTTCTGGGTTACTTCCTTCAGCAAGGTCCTTGGTCTGCTCACCCTCAAACTATAACTTTCTTTTGATTCTTTTTCTTTTAATAGAGGATGATTCTATCGGTTCTCTTGGTGGTGAGATACCCTTTCGTTTTCTATAACTACTTTTAGGAGTAATGGTCTTCTTAGTGGTAGCGTTTTTACCCTTCTCCTCCTATTGCCAATCAGTCTGGAATTCATTCCAGAAGAGGAAGTAGTTCCAATCTACCTTCCTTTTTTTCAATGACTCTTTGATAATGAGAGTAATGAGTCCTTGATGAGACAATCTACTTGCCACCTTAGTGGGGTTGGCCTTGACCTGCCTAGCCATTTTTGTGAGGGCTTTGTGCAAGTAAAATGGTAAATTGATGGGAGATCTCCCTGTGAAGTGATTTAAAAGTTTGAACTGGTAGAACATGACTCTGTTATATCTACCTTCACAGGTGATATAGACAAAGATTGCCTTCAGGAGAGATTGCCATTTAGGTTCCAGATAAGACATTGGTATGTCTTTTTTCCATGTAAGATCTTTGTGCAAAGGTTGTAGGTAGGATCTAAATTCAATGTTTGAAGGTACAGTTGATTTGAACCAACAATCGCCTGTTCTGGGGAGACCAGTGAACTCAGCTATGACTGCTTCATCAACCACAATCTGCTCCTTTCCCACTGTTGTTGTTCTTCCATCATACGAGCTAGCAAAGGTTTCAGACACCTGTTGGTGAAAATCTGCCAGTTTTTCACAATACGTATAGACTCCAGTTTGCTTGAAGNGACAAAAGAACTAATTCCACTCATAAGCATAGACAAAGATGAAAAAAGGTCTGATAGTAACAAATGAAAGAAGCTTGCAGGATGATATATTAAAGAAAGTGTCTTTCATACAAAACAATAGCATATAGAACTCAAAATTGAATTTTTAGTTCATCTTATACCTTTAGCTTTATAGCTTTACAATGTAGTTTTGAGATCCTAAAAGCATGGATCAGATATACTAAAGATAGAAAGTCAAAATTCAGTTTGCAAAAGATAGGGAATGATTAAAATGAGGTCAATCCCACATTTCATGGTCTTCATATCTTGTAGAGTCATTGTGCAGTGCAGAATAGCCTTCCAAGGTTGAGTGATGACTCTTCCAAGAGATACAATTCGAATTTGCTGAGATGTGCAAAAAATCCAATTTGTCTCCACCAAAATAGGTGCCAAAACCGACTTGGCCACCTTTTCTAATCCTTATGCACCAAAATGGATCTTGAAACTGAATATATAATTCATCATCCATCCATCATGAGTTTTTTCAAATGATTTGGATTGGAAAAACCTTGATCTGTGCAAAATTTAGCTTCCATTGTCCAGTTGCAGGTTTCGGTGGTTAACATAGAAGACTTCTAGGTGGATTAACTACCGAAATCTCTGCTTTCGGTGGTTAATGAACATTCATCCTGTTCACCTAAGCCACCGAAAACTTAGCTTTGTCAAAATTTCAAAATTTTCAAAAATGATTACCTTGATGCTTTGCTGAGTGTTTAAGGTCTTTTGGACGATGCAACTCCTCTTCGTGTAGATCTTCGAACTTCAACTTGTTGTGTGGAAGACTGTGGTATATCTACCATGGTTGTAGCTAAGTTGGCTATAGTTTCCAAACCTATTTTCTCTTGTGTTGGCGATTGAGAATCTTTTAATTTCAGCCTCAGAATTGTAAGCTACCTGTACAACTTCATGTTCTCCCTTATCAACACCCTCTTCCTGTCTTTGATTTTATCATGCTTTTCTTTGAGACTTTGGTTCATGTTGAAAATTTCTGCATTTCTTTCAGTCAAGTCTGTATTTTCCTTTTTAATAACTCTTTCTAAGACATCCATTTCATAGACTTGTTGCAGGATTTTATTGGGTTTTCGTGCCTTATATGCTTTAGGCTTGCTTGAAGAAGATTTTGCCAATGGTGGATTGTGTGCCTCTAGGGAAGTTGGTGAGGGCAAGTTGGGACAATATTCCGCAACTTTTCCAACTTGTTCATCACCTTGTGTCTCTGCTAACTCATGTTCTGGCTCTGAGTCACTATATGGTAAGTTTAAAGGGTTACTTCCTTCAGCAAGGTCCTTGGTCTGCTCACCCTCAAACTGTAACTTTCTTTTGATTCTTTTTCTTTTAATAGAGGATGATTCTATCGGTTCTCTTGGTGGTGAGATACCCTTCTGTTTTCTATGACTGCTTTTAGGAGTAATGTTCCTCTTAGTGGTAGATTTTTTACCCTTCTCCTCCTATTGCCAATCAGTCTGGAATTCATTCTAGAAGAGGAAGTAGTTTCAATCTACCTGTCATTTCTTCAATGACTCCTTGACAATGAGAGTAATGAGTCCTTGATGAGACAATCTAATTGCCACCTTAGTGGGCTTGGCCTTGAATTGCCTAGACATTTTTGTGAGGGCTTTGTGCAAGTAAAATGGTAAATTGATGGGAGATCTCCCTGTGAAGTGATTTAAAAGTTTGAAGTGGTAGAACATGACTCTGTTGTATCTACCTTCACAGNTGAGTGATGACTCTTCCAAGAGATACAATTCGAATTTGCTGAGATGTGCAAAAAATCCAATTTGTCTCCACCAAAATAGGTGCCAAAACCGACTTGGCCACCTTTTCTAATCCTTATGCACCAAAATGGATCTTGAAACTGAATATATAATTCATCATCCATCCATCATGAGTTTTTTCAAATGATTTGGATTGGAAAAACCTTGATCTATGCAAAATTTAGCTTCCATTGTCCAGTTGAAGGTTTCGGTGGTTAACATAGAAGACTTCTAGGTGGTTTAACTACCGAAAGCTCTGCTTTCGGTGGTTAATGAACATTCGTCCTGTTCACCTAAACCACCGAAAACTTAGCTTTGTCAAAATTTCAAAATTTTCAAAAATGATTACCTTGATTCTTTGCTGAGTGTTTAAGGTCTTTTGGACGATGCAGCTCCTCTTCGTGTAGATCTTCAAACTTCAACTTGTTGTGTGGAAGACTATGGTATATCTACCATGGTTGTAGCTAAGTTGGCTATAGTTTTCAAACCTATTTTCTCCTGTGTTGGCGATTGAGAATCTTTTAATTTCAGCCTCAGAATTCTAAGCTACCTGTACAGCTTCATGTTCTCCCTTATCAACACCCTGTTCCTGTCTTTGATTTTATCATGCTTTTCTTTGAGACTTTGGTTCATGTTGAAAAGTTCTGCATTTCTTTCAGTCAAGTCTGTATTTTCCTTTTTAATAACTCTTTCTAAGACATCCATTTCATAGACTTGTTGCAGGATTTTATTGATTTTTCGTGCCTTAGATGCTTTAGGCTTGCTTGAAGAAGATTTTGCCAATGGTGGACTGTGTGCCTCTAGGGAAGTTGGTGAGGGCAAGTTGGGACAATATTCCGCAACTTGTCCAACTTGTTCATCACCTTGTGTCTCTGCTAACTCATGTTCTGGCTCTGAGTCACTATATGGTAAGTTTAAAGGGTTACTTCCTTCAGCAAGGTCCTTGGTCTGCTCACCCTCAAACTGTAACTTTCTTTTGATTCTTTTTCTTTTAATAGAGGATGATTCTATCGGTTCTCTTGGTGGTGAGATACCCTTCTGTTTTCTATGACTGCTTTTAGGAGTAATGTTCCTCTTAGTGGTAGATTTTTTACCCTTCTCCTCCTATTGCCAATCAGTCTGGAATTCATTCTAGAAGAGGAAGTAGTTTCAATCTACCTGTCATTTCTTCAATGACTCCTTGACAATGAGAGTAATGAGTCCTTGATGAGACAATCTAATTGCCACCTTAGTGGGCTTGGCCTTGAATTGCCTAGACATTTTTGTGAGGGCTTTGTGCAAGTAAAATGGTAAATTGATGGGAGATCTCCCTGTGAAGTGATTTAAAAGTTTGAAGTGGTAGAACATGACTCTGTTGTATCTACCTTCACAGGTGATATAGACAAAGATTTCCTTTAGGAGAGATTTCCATTTAGGTTCCAGATAAGACATTGGTATGTCTTTTTTCCATGTAAGATCTTTGTGTAGAGGCTGGAGGTAGGATCTAAATTCAATGTTTGAAGGTACAGTTGATTTGAACCAACAATTGTCTGTTCTGGGGAGACCAATGAACTCGGCTATGGCTGCATCATCAACCACAAACTGCTCCTTTCCCACTGTTGTTGTGCTTCCATCATACGAGCTAGCAAAGGTTTCAGACACCTGTTGGTGAAAATCTGTCAATTTTTCACAAGACGTATAGACTCCAGGTTGCTTGAATAATTCGGCCACCTCAGGGTGAGCCTCAAGGTACCAAAATCCATCCAATTCAGCCCTTAGAACTGGCCCTACTTTCGGCATTTAGTATATGCTGACCTGTACCTGCAATTTAGGGAAAAAAATCGTGCCAGAGAGACAAAGACTCTATTATTTGGGGTGATAGGGAGTATGACTCAGAGAAAAACAAACGAGACAAGGTGACTCAGAGTTCTGATCGCAAAGCGCAATCACTAACTGAATTTAGGCAACGGACTGACTGAATATACACCGAAAATTTTGAATTTCGGTGAGATATACAATTAAATTGAAATAGTATGGGCTTTAAACTACCTAATGACTCGACTTGGCTTGATTGGTATGACAATTGACTTGATAACGATCTACTAAACTCGAACTGCACTTGGCAATCACCACAAAAAACAGGATTATGGTCTCTGGATATGCGTTTGCTTGATGAAATCACAGGCTCAAGACTGTCACAATGACTCCTAGATTCGAATTTATAATAAATGGAGATCAAATGAGAGATTAATCAGGGTCATAATGGATTTGTGTCCTCGTAACTGGAGATAGTGAGGGGCTATGTGATTAATCGTTTTTGTTAGTCGGGAAACACGCATGAGTTTCTGTGTCTTTGCCGAGCCTTAATTTTGAAATGACAAATGCAGTTAAAAGGACAACATGGTACCAATATTCGGATCGATACAACAAGAACATGAATACCTTACCACCTCCATGGACTTTCAGTGGTTATGTCTTCATGATTGTGCCAATTGACAACCGGCTCGTTCGAAAGCATGGGATTTTCATTTTTCCCGTTGAGATAACTAACTGATTTTTTGATTTTCCCTCTTAACTACCGAGAACAAAGGATTTCGGTGGTTAATGAGCGCGTTTCAGGCTCGCCTAAACCACCAAAACCTGAGATTCTATCTTTTGCTTGACCAAACCAAATCAAAATTTCTTTCTGAGTTTATTGACAGAAAATAGACTCTCTAACCTACCTACAAAAAATTAGAAATAAATTTTGGACCACAATCTATCACCTGAAAAGAAAAATCTCCACCAATTTATTTGAGGAGATAATAGATAGATGACCTATTTGACCAACTGAGGGGTGTGCAAATATTTTCAAATATTGATCTCAGGTCTATATATCACCAAGTGATAATTAATTTAAGAAGAAGACATCAACAAGACTGCTTTCACAATGAGGTATGGACATTATGAGTTCATAGTAGTTCCATTTGGGTTTTCAAATGCACTAGCTATCTTCATGTGTTTAATGAATGGTATTTTCAGAGAATACTTAGATAAGTTTATCATTGTATTTTTGGATGACATAATTATTTACTCAAGGTATAAATAAGAACATGATAATCGATTGAGGATGGCGCTGCAAGTACTAAGAGAAATCCGTTGTATGCAAAGTTGAGAAAGTGCTCATTATAGCATAGGAATATTCATTACTTGTGTCATATCATTTAAGAGGAAGGGATAGTTGTGGACCCAAAGAAGATAAAATCCATTGAAGGATGGCCAACACCAAGAAATTTTGTAGATGTGAGATCCTTCATGGGACTTGCAGGGTACTACATAAGGTTTATTTAAAGCTTCTCAAAGATTGCACACCCAATTAAATCCTTGCAAAAGAAAGGTGTGTGATTTGAATGGACTCCATATTGTGTAAGGAGTTTTCAAAATTTGAAAATTTTGTTGACAAGTGCGTCAACTTTGAGAACTGTTGATCCTAATGAAGACTTTGTTGTGTACATTGATGCATGCAAGGAAGGGATTGGTAGATTCCTTAGTAAGAATGGGCATGTTGTATGCTACGAATGAAGGAAATTAAAAGATCATGAAAGACACTATGATACTCATGATTTGAAATTGATAGCCACAATGTGTGACTTGAATATGTGGAGGCACTACCTCATGGGGAAAATATTTGATTTGAGGATAGACCATAGTGGTATGAAATATTTGTTTGGACAACCAAGTTTAAATTCCATACAAAGAAGATGATTGGAATTCCTCAGTGATTATGACTTTGATATCAATCATATCAAAGGAAAGGAGAAAAAAATGGTTGACGCACACAACTAAAGGGTGCATGAGATACATTCTACAACCATTATCATGTAAAAATAATATTTGAGTGATAGAATTTTAGAGGTTTCCAAATTAGATCAATGCTATATGCACGTGAAGGAAAATTTACACCTAGGTAAATTGCAACGAAAATTTGAAGGTTATGAGCTAAAAGAGGATGGAATACTTATGTATAGGTGCAGATTTTATGTGCCAAATGATCAGGAATTGAAAAATCAATTATTGTCAGAGATGCATAAAGCCCCTTATGTTGGGCACCCAGGCTATCAAAAGACAATTGCAATGGAAAAAAATAAATACTATTGNACTTCCTTCAGCAAGGTCCTTGGTCTGCTCACCCTCAAACTGTAACTTTCTTTTGATTCTTTTTCTTTTAATAGAGGATGATTCTATCGGTTCTCTTGGTGGTGAGATACCCTTCTGTTTTCTATGACTGCTTTTAGGAGTAATGTTCCTCTTAGTGGTAGATTTTTTACCCTTCTCCTCCTATTGCCAATCAGTCTGGAATTCATTCTAGAAGAGGAAGTAGTTTCAATCTACCTGTCATTTCTTCAATGACTCCTTGACAATGAGAGTAATGAGTCCTTGATGAGACAATCTAATTGCCACCTTAGTGGGCTTGGCCTTGAATTGCCTAGACATTTTTGTGAGGGCTTTGTGCAAGTAAAATGGTAAATTGATGGGAGATCTCCCTGTGAAGTGATTTAAAAGTTTGAAGTGGTAGAACATGACTCTGTTGTATCTACCTTCACAGGTGATATAGACAAAGATTTCCTTTAGGAGAGATTTCCATTTAGGTTCCAGATAAGACATTGGTATGTCTTTTTTCCATGTAAGATCTTTGTGTAGAGGCTGGAGGTAGGATCTAAATTCAATGTTTGAAGGTACAGTTGATTTGAACCAACAATTGTCTGTTCTGGGGAGACCAATGAACTCGGCTATGGCTGCATCATCAACCACAAACTGCTCCTTTCCCACTGTTGTTGTGCTTCCATCATACGAGATAGCAAAGGTTTCAGACACCTGTTGGTGAAAATCTGTCAGTTTTTCACAAGACGTATAGACTCCAGGTTGCTTGAATAATTCGGCCACCTCAGGGTGAGACTCAAGGTACCAAACTCCATCCAATTCATCCCTTAGAACTGGCCCTACTTTCGGCATTTAGTAATTGTTGACCTGTACCTGCAATTTAGGGAAACAATTCGTGCCAGAGAGACAAAGACTCTATTATTTGGGGTGATAGGGAGTATGACTCAGAGAAAAACAAACGAGACAATGTGATTCAGAGTTCTGATCGCAAAGCGCAATCACTAACTGAATTTAGGCAACAGACTGACTGAATATACACCGAAAATTTTGAGTTTCGGTGAGATATACAATTAAATTGAAATAGTATGGGCTTTAAACTACCTAATGACTCGACTTGGCTTGATTGGTATGACAATTGACTTGATAACGATATACTAAACTCGAACTGCACTTGGCAATCACCACAAAAAACAGGATTATGGTCTTTGGATATGCGTTTTCTTGATGAAATCACAGGCTCAAGACTGTCACAATGACTCCTAGATTCGAATTTATAATAAATGGAGATCAAATGAGAGATTAATCAGGGTCATAATGGATTTGTGTCCTCATAACTGGAGATAGTGAGGGGCTACGTGACTAATCATTTTTGTTAGTCAGGAAACACGCATGAGTTTCTGTGTCTTTGCCGAGCCTTAATTTTGAAATGACAAATGCAGTTAAAAGGACAACATGGTACCAATATTCGGATCGATACAACAAGAACATGCATACCTTACCACCTCCATGGACTTTCGGTGGTTATGTCTTCATGATTGTGCCAATTGACAACCGACTCGTTCGAAAGCATGGGATTTTCATTTTTCCCGTTGAAATCTTTTCGATAACTAACTGATTTTTTTATTTTCCCTCTTAACTACCGAGAACAAAGGCTTTCGGTGGTTAATGAGCGTGTTTCAGGCTTGCCTAAACCACCGAAACCTGAGATTCTATCTTTTGCTTGACCAAACCAAATCAAAATTTTTTTCTGAGTTTATTGACAGAAAATAGACTCTCTAACCTACCTACAAAAAATTAGAAATAAATTTTGGACCACAATCTATCACCTGAAAAGCAAAATCTCCACCAATTTATTTGAGGAGATAATAGATAGATGACCTATTTGACCAGCTGAGGGGTGTGCAAATATTTTCAAATATTGATCTCAGGTCTATATATCACCAAGTGATAATTAATTTAAGAAGAAGACATCAACAAGACTGCTTTCACAATGAGGTATGGACATTATGAGTTCATAGTAGTTCCATTTGGGTTTTCAAATGCACTAGCTATCTTCATGTGTTTAATGAATGGTATTTTCAGAGAATACTTAGATAAGTTTATCATTGTATTTTTGGATGACATAATTATTTACTCAAGGTATAAATAAGAACATGATAATCGATTGAGGATGGCGCTGCAAGTACTAAGAGAAATCCGTTGTATGCAAAGTTGAGAAAGTGCTCATTATAGCATAGGAATATTCATTACTTGTGTCATATCATTTAAGAGGAAGGGATAGTTGTGGACCCAAAGAAGATAAAATCCATTGAAGGATGGCCAACACCAAGAAATTTTGTAGATGTGAGATCCTTCATGGGACTTGCAGGGTACTACATAAGGTTTATTTAAAGCTTCTCAAAGATTGCACACCCAATTAAATCCTTGCAAAAGAAAGGTGTGTGATTTGAATGGACTCCATATTGTGTAAGGAGTTTTCAAAATTTGAAAATTTTGTTGACAAGTGCGTCAACTTTGAGAACTGTTGATCCTAATGAAGACTTTGTTGTGTACATTGATGCATGCAAGGAAGGGATTGGTAGATTCCTTAGTAAGAATGGGCATGTTGTATGCTACGAATGAAGGAAATTAAAAGATCATGAAAGACACTATGATACTCATGATTTGAAATTGATAGCCACAATGTGTGACTTGAATATGTGGAGGCACTACCTCATGGGGAAAATATTTGATTTGAGGATAGACCATAGTGGTATGAAATATTTGTTTGGACAACCAAGTTTAAATTCCATACAAAGAAGATGATTGGAATTCCTCAGTGATTATGACTTTGATATCAATCATATCAAAGGAAAGGAGAAAAAAATGGTTGACGCACACAACTAAAGGGTGCATGAGATACATTCTACAACCATTATCATGTAAAAATAATATTTGAGTGATAGAATTTTAGAGGTTTCCAAATTAGATCAATGCTATATGCACGTGAAGGAAAATTTACACCTAGGTAAATTGCAACGAAAATTTGAAGGTTATGAGCTAAAAGAGGATGGAATACTTATGTATAGGTGCAGATTTTATGTGCCAAATGATCAGGAATTGAAAAATCAATTATTGTCAGAGATGCATAAAGCCCCTTATGTTGGGCACCCAGGCTATCAAAAGACAATTGCAATGGAAAAAAATAAATACTATTG
>JZKD02S1962033.1:50021-65435 GCA_000966675.3 Picea glauca
ATTTGACTGGTAAAGTCTACGAAGGTATACATACCCTACCCCCCTCTGGATTTGAACCTGTAACCTCTTAAGAGGAAACACATGTTCTTAACCATTAGGCCCACTCAAGCTGTATTAATTAATGACGCAAGAGTAATTAAGAAAATATGTACAAGAAAATCAATTTCCAATTTATACCTCTTTAAATCCCCTAAAAAGATGAAGATTTCTTAGTAATTCATAAGGGTACAAGTTAAATTATATATCTAATGGGATTTATAAGAAGTTCAATTTGCTTGGCCATGCATAAAGGAATTAACAATACTTTAATTACCCCCTTTTTAAAACTATAAAAAGAACAAGCCATTAAAAGATTCATATTACTTTGCAACTTATCCAAAGTAACTAAGTAAATCCCAACATATTCTCTCAACCACAAGGCTTCACATACCTACCTACCTATCCAATTCAGAATTAAGGAAACTAACGTCTTATTAAAATAATAAAAGAAAGCTCAATAGTTCGCACTGAAGTGAACTAGGCTTGATCTCTAAGGAGGGTAAAATAATTATAATTGTTTAAGACATAAATACAACAAAACCTAGACTTTATAAGCCACTGACGTAACCATAGGTAAGGATAAGAATCGTTTCCATCTCACAAGTAGACATGGTCAACGTTTTAGTCAGTCATGCTTCGGAAGGGGAGGATTTTTACGTTGGAATTCCAGCTATCACAATATTCTTGAACATGGTTTAAATTGACAAATAATGATAAGCAATTTTAGAATCCAATATATTCGATGTGACTAAATCAGGACTGGAAAGTGCCATTAAATCACTGGAAATAATCTATGAAGCTGCAGGTGTCAATAAATTGTTGGCAGGAAAAAACACACAAAGTTGGATGAAGAGAATCGTTCCAGGGAATTCGCCATAGTGATGGCGCATTTACTCGCAGGAAAAAACAACACTGAGAGAACAATAGTTACATGAAGTTCACTGAAATAAAATTGCTATGGGAGAGGTCTCATTTGGAAGAAATTTCTAAAGGACAATGCTAAGGAAGAAAACTAGTATGATCTTTTGGAAAAAAATGAATGGAATCGCTAAGAAAAATGTGTTTTATCTCTGGAAATATCTGAAGGAAATCGCTAACGAAAATCATGTTGATATATGGAAATCTTTTTATTGAATCACTGGGGAGAAAGCGTTTGATCTCTGGAAATATCTGAAGGAAATCGCTAAGGAAAATCTTGTTGATCTCTGGCAAGGTTCTGATTGAATCACTGGAGAAAAACGCGTTTGATCTCTGGAAAGATATGAAGAAAATATCTAAGGAAAATCATGTTGATCTATGGAAAAGTTATGATTGAATCACTGGGGAAAACGCGTTTGATCTCTGGAAATATCTGAAGGAAATCGCTAAGGAAAATCTTGTTGATCTCTGGCAATGTTCTGATTGAATCACTGGTGAAAAATGCCTTAGATATCTAGCAATATATGAAGGAAATATCTAAGAAAAATCGTGTTGATCTCTGGCAAGTTATGAATCGCTGGGGAAAACTCCTTAAAAATCGTTAGAAGAACTTTGAGGAAAATTGCCACTGAGGAAGCCTGCCAATGACGGTCTTACGACAAAGTTCTCATACAAACAATAAGAGGAAGGCACACTGAGCGATCCGATTATGTCAAGGTAAAGGGCCAGGAGAAGGGCGTGTGGGTGCAAAGAGGCCTTCAAGATCACGTGGGTGACCATCAGAGAGATACCTACTACAGATGCAAAAGGAGCATTCAGTAATATCAAAAGCTTCGCAAGGCCATCAATTCGTATGGGGAGAAGGGATGATTTTCGTTTTTTCTTACACACCGCGCATGGGCAGATCCTTGGCCATTGTGCAAGTCGTCAATACTTAAGTTCAATTTTTAACAAAAATTTCCAAACAAAGTTTGTCATTTTCATACCTACAGCTAAATCCAAATCTAGACAATGCTATTCTTTAACCGAAGTCGAAGTTCAAGATCATTTAGAACAAGACGAGAAAAATAAAAATAAAATTTAAGGGCATCTAACGCAACTCCAGTATTGGTTGCAAGACAGGACTATCAATTTTAACTTAAACACTAAACTTATCGAGGGTTTATAACAA
Source organism: Picea glauca (assembly GCA_000966675.3). Taxonomy (NCBI): domain Eukaryota; kingdom Viridiplantae; phylum Streptophyta; class Pinopsida; order Pinales; family Pinaceae; genus Picea; species Picea glauca. Next base: position 52,150 of record JZKD02S1962033.1, read on the forward strand.
CTCGTCATCAAATTTTCAATCACACTTCTTAGCAAATTCTAAAAAATCATTTACAAATTAACATTATTAAAATTATAATCCTCAAGAATAATATTGTAACCTACGACAGTGAGTCGAAGATGTTCTTCTGCGGTGGAGCTCCTTCCGGTCTTTCACTTTCTAATACTTTACCAATACCTCCCAACCAATGCTAGGGGTACTCTTCTTCCCCCTTAGCCCCCCGAGTCGCAAAAGGGCCACACACACAACTAGAAATACTCTAGCCCCAAGATTTCATCGCAAGGTAGAGCCACCACTCTCTCTCAAGCTGGGAATCTCAACTCTCACGAGTAAAACTAGTATAAAGTTCTGCAGCATAACCTTACCCATAACCCGTGTGTTTTTTTTTCTTTCCATTTAGACCATTTTCTTTATAGGAATTTCTTCAATGACACATTCCCACTTGCACATTTAATTCACTTTTTAATTAGATAATTTAGAATTATTCCCCCCTTACACTTTCCATCCTCTCCCCCAAGTTGCACAAGTAATTCCACAATTTATTTTAATAAAAGTCAATTTCTCTCACATTTCCTAAAAGCGCTCCTTAATTCACTTCTAGTTGTCTCTTTATTCCCCGTTTTCCAATTACTGACTGACACCTTACTAAATTGGAGTTGAGTTAAAATATGATTCTTCTCATAGTTAGACTAGTGTTAACTAGACTCTAGATACCTTTCTATGCGTATACATTATTTCATCTTTATTCCATTCTTACCTTAAATTCTCATTTGGTATTTTCTTGCACATATGTGTATTAAATCAATCTTTAGGTTTATTTTATTTTTCTTAATTTCTTAAATTGATTTACTTCATCCCCTCATTATTTAATTTATAATTTAGTTTTAGTATTCTTACAAACTTAGACTTAAGATTATTTTTTGAAAATGATTAGACTTTCATTTGGGGAACCACAATTAATAATTCCAATCCTTAATTAATTAATTAAATCCATCAATGCTTAAAGATTTTACAGGGTTTAATTATTCACTCAAGGTTTTCTAGGCCACCTAGATTCTTTGACTCAAGTTTTATTTCCGCGGCGTGCCCTTCAAAATGCACTCAATACTCCAAGGGTGCCACTCTCCTTCAACTTGTTTTGGTAGTTGTCCAACTGGGAACCCCTAGAGTTAATCGGGCGACCTTGTGATAGAGTAAGGGTTCTAAGGAATAAGGAACCCGCCTTATTGCGTGTCCCTTAGAAATCTTCATGAGTGACTATCTCAGTATGCCCTCTCTACATCACGAGCCTCTTGAACTAGGTAATCGTTAACCTACAATTCGAGCCATGGTGGGAGTGCTAGTAGGATGTGACAAAGACTCTGCCACACCTCTCCCTCAATATTTGGTCTATGTGCATGGTCCCTTTATTCTTTATGTAATTCAGATTAGCAAGCAACCGTCAACCTACATCCATCAATGAAATATTGTCAGTGATCCATATACAAAATCATACTATAATCGATCATATGTCACATATGCATAAATGAAATACCCAAACCAATACAATCCACTCTCCTAACTTAATCCAGAGTCCCAGGAGGTCCATTGATGCCATCGACATCCATAATATGTCAAATGTCCTGCACACTCAGGGGAGACTCGTCAATAGCATTTGTCGATACATATATATCAATTAACATTAAATCACAACCATCAACATCATCATAAAAATCCATAAGAGAAATGTATAACCATGTACTATAACTGGATCACTTGCACGTAAGTGTCCTCAAAGAATAAGTCGATAACATGTGCTTGTAAGAGAGGGATGTTACAACCTTAACTCTTCAATGAGGCCTCCACCTTATGTTTTGTTTGAGGCGTTAAAAAGAGCATTTCTTTCTCTTTACAACTCTTGGTTGTACATGCCACATTTGATGTCTCTTCGAGATTCTTGTTTTTCAAGAATCTCGATAAATGAATAGAATTGATTCCTCACTTGTAAATGGGTACCTAACATGGCTTTGTTTATCAGGACCCATATTGAGGATTGTTGTCCATGATTACTTTTTATGATACCTCTCATTCTGCACCTTTGAGTAGTGGATTTTATGCCACTCATGTAGATAGTTTTAGGAGTGTAACCAGGCTTTTGTCTCCATGTACTGCCTTGTTTTGCAGTCTCTTGGAGCTCACCACTTTGGAGTCTTTCTTTCTTAGGTTGTTTTTCATCTTTTCTTCCTTTAGCTCGTACTCCATACTTTAGTCATCAGTTGTGACATCCATTTCCATAATATTTTCCACTTAGTTCAACATTATGGGGGGATGTTTTGCAATGATTCCTTAGCTGGTTCTTCATGCTTCATTGTTTTTGTTTGACAACAACTATTTTTAAGATTAAGCCTCGTATTGAGCACCATTCGTATTTTGACTCAGCAGTTGCAGTGGCTAGCAACCCATGCCCTCCTATGAGATGGATTGGTGTCAATAAGGACACTCATTTTATGATGTGTTTGTCAATTGTACATGAGTACCTCATATGTCCTTCTACGTTATGATTTATTTCAAAGGATCAGTCTCTTTTCTTGAGAAGTGTAAAACTTGGATCCTTGATGGCCTTGATAGCTTGGGGTTCATTTTCCCTCTTTAGAGTTTTGGCCACACTACATGTTCGGATTTTTCAGTATCCATAGGCCTCATTTCTCCTTTGATGGTTGATGGTGTTTGCTTCTGTTCAAAGCCTTGTTCTAGTTCCCTCACCTAGCCTTTTCCTATGCTAGAAAAATAGACTTTTTTAGTTTTCCTAGTAAGGCGACTGGGGTTTTCGGGATGAGCTTCTCCACACTAGCATTGGTAGTTCATTTGTTCGTTGCAGTGGGCTTTGGTCACAAGTGTTCCATGTTTATGCCAGGGGGCAAAGCACCGGGTTCCAAAAGTATACTGCGCTATCCACTAGTGTCCTAGCTATCAACAAACATAACCATTGATCGTGGGATATTCCAAGTTGAAAAATTCACCTTCCTTCAATGGTGATGCAAATATTCCTTCTACAACTTCAACATAAGTACTGGAATGAACTTTGGAGGATGCTTCTTTCCATAACTTTATCAAGAAGGAGCATCATTCTACAAAAAGTTCAATCAACTGACACCCTGGATATTCTAAATAAATTCATCTCAGAATTGTGAATCCAACCTAATGCCATCTGTGTTACATGCTCAAAAAACTGAAAAATTTCTTTTTTGGGAGCCCTTTGGCCATGCATGAATCATAATATTCTCTTAGATTCAATACATAATATTTAGGGTTCTACCAAGGAGAATAATATTATGGTACAATAACACAAATTCCTTTAAAGTTGGCATCTCCATTATCCACCTTATATTACTTGTACTTTTGCAACACAAAAATTATACAATAGGATGAGTGCAACTAGAGATTCATCTATTGTGAGTCCTTATCTTATTTTGGTGTTGTGTATTCTTCTTTTATCTTCATAGTTTGGATTTTCGAGATCAATAGTCGATATTTTATGAAATTTTGAATTGTCTCTTTGATATTCACACCCTTTACGACTTTGAAGATAATGATTTTTTTTTCCATTTTGTTTCAATTTTTGTTTCTTCTTGTTGGTTTTTTTCTCTTTTCCTTAAGCCACACCTCGTTTTTTTTCACAGGAAAGAACAAAACAAATTGAAAAAAGGAAAATAATAGAGCATTTGGTTGAAGTGCTTCCCTACAAAAGGTTGTTGTTTTTCTCAAAGGTCTCTACTCTTCATGAATGTAGTCGAAATTGTAATTCCTACACTGGTCACATGTACTTTTGCAACTCTTCCCAAAAGCAAATTGAAGGTGAATTCAAAATGGGAAGTAGGTAACAATAAGTGACCAATGCTTTTGCCAAAGAATCCATCTTTCTCCCTCGTCCTACATGTAGAAGTTTCAAAGTTGTATGCCAATAAATTGATGAAAATGACCATGACTCTTACCATGTGAAAATCAAATTTAAACACCAAATTTTCCATACTTTTGAAGTTACAGACCACAACAAACGAACATTCAATGCAAGGAGGATCTTCCCTCAATTGTCTAGGATTAGCGCATTTGACTTCATATCCAAAGGTAGTTACAGATGATATTTTCTCCTTTTGTTCATTTTTAATGTCAATTTGATATCATTTTTAGATCCATTTGTTGGTTCAACAATTAAAACAGTAATTCCAATCCTTGTCTAGTAAACAGATTACAAATATAATTTTTGCATTGGTAATTTAAGAAAAGAAATGTAATAAATTGACATAATAAACTGTATCAAGGATAGTTAAGTTGCAATTAGACTCTCCTTTGCATTATCCAAAGATTATTTGATTTTGAATTTTGAAATTCCATGTTTTCTATAATAAAATTCCACTCAAAATAACCTACAAGTATTTGTAATATGTAGAACCCAAGTTTCCCACTGAAGTGAAAGAAAAATGATCTTTAAGAGATTCAACACAACCACAAGTGAAATATTTTCAATTATGTCTCTTATTTGGAAAGCATGGCTAATTCAAGATTGTTTAGGTCAATGCAATTGATGCAGATCATCAAGATTTCTTAGGTCAATGCAGTTGATGCAAATCATGTAGTGATTACTAATATGATCCAAACCGATCAAGTATGAGATATGATGTAGCTTGTCTATCATGTATGATACTATGCTTGCAAATTTACCTTCTAAATACATATTATAACTTCAATTCTAAAAAACATAATGCTATGAACCATGTAAATACTTTTGACTAGAATAATTCAATAAAAAAATATCATCAAACAAACCTCAAATAGAAATGCATATAATTACCTAGGGTTTACAAATTGCATCAATGTTCTGGCTTATGATGGATTCTTACTTTCACTGATTTTTGTTTTAAAAATATTCACTTTTAGTAAGATCATAATTCCTTTATGTTTGGGGTTCTAATATAGTCACAATATATTTTGAAAAGCAGTCAAATGAAATCAATTGTATTTGTGCAAAAGTTCATATGCACATTCCTTACACCAATATAATCATCCCGGTCTCCACATTTTGTATTGGTCTAGTTCCGCACAACACACATAAGTATTTCATGCCATTTTATGCCCAATAACACCACAATTCTTTATATTAATAGTGCAGTGGCCCAACATTGTAGTTTATGCATGAGGGGCATGTTGACGGTGCTTGGGGAAGGTGAGGATCTGGGTATAAATTTTACAAAAATCAAATTGAATCTGAAATAGATCAGGAATAACCATGCATAGTTCTCCATTATACACAAATAATCCATTCTACTAAAATTTCAGGAGATTGTTGCGATGGAATCGATAAGAATGGCATATGTAGAAGGAGCAAATATATCTTTTTTTTCGGAACCCATAGTATCTCTATAACAAGAATTTATTTTTTCCCAAAAAAAAATCAATAAAAAATGATCCCATGAGAATGGTGCCCAGGAAATGTAAGACAATAAACATATTGTTTATAATCACATAAAATATTAAATGCAAACTCACTTTTAAAGGGATTTTGTGATAATGTTTTTAATCATGTCATAGAAGAGAGGATATCTTCTTAGACATATTTGTGGCAAGATATTGTTGTATATCTATATAGATTGTTTGGAGAGGGTGTAGATCCAATTTAGCACTTTGAACTAAATGAGTACTTGTTGATGTCTCTAGAACATAGATCTTTAAATCTATAATTCCATCTACAGGTTCAATGTCTATATACTTTCTCTTAGTCATAAGTGAATTATTTTTACCATTGTTAGTGCCCATTTTCATCCTTCTTAACCCTAGATCATTCTGAGTAGTCTAGTAGCATGTTCCATGTGATTTTTCTTGGGACATTAGGAGGTTAACTACAACCCAACCGAGCCTTTCACCCATGGGGTGGGTTAGATTATCTCCCTAATATTGAGTTAGGCTTCACAAACACTCCAAAACACACACTAATGATTTAAACTTAAAAGTATTAATTGCAATGAATAGCCAACTAGGTAAGAAATGACTACTTCAAGGAGAAACTAAGAGAATATGTGGATCATGTACTAAAGAGTATTCATATCTGGAACAAAATATATTTTGATTATATTACTTATATGTAGAATAAATCTTTAAATATTTCCTGGATAAACTAAATTTAAAGCAGATCTATGCTTAGTTTGGATCTGATCCATGGATCTTTTGACAAATCCATGTCATATATGACAAATTTACACAATCAAGTAAATCTAATTAGGAAGGCCCATAGTCCATAAGGGTTAGGGCCTATGCTCTGGTACCATATATAATGTCCCGATCTAAATCAAATATAACTATCCAATTGACTCAAAGAAAATTATCAATTCAAAGATACATTGATTCCAACATAGGGAACTTTAATAAAATTACTTAACCTATAGGAGCAACAATGAGGCACTTACCTGTAGTGAAGAACCAACATACATGTAGTATGGGAACTGGTTATTTTAGTGATACCTTGATCTGACAATATGCAACAAAGAGTGGGGGATGACTCTCCACCCAACAATAGACCTTTCTACCACTTAAATATTCAGTCGCAGGTCACCTCAGAGTCCTCAATCTACTACTATGCCAATGATTCATTAGCCTTTTCCTCTCTATAGCTCAACCAAAAGAGAGATTCCATTCTCTTCTTCTTTCCCCTCTTTATATATAGTCCATCCATGGTAAAGAAATGGATCCCTAGGATCCTTTATTTACTTCTTTATTATATTTTAGGGTTTCTTCATAATTGTAGTTACTTATTTTACCATTTTCATTAATTAACCAACTATCCATAATAAGTACTTATTAAGATCCCTTTTAGTATAATTATTATATACTTCTTTATTGTAATTTTTTCATATAAAGTATTTATTATGATCGTTTTAGGAGAGTCATTATAATCATTTTATTATTATTATTATTTATATATTAAATAATAATATGGGGCATGACAATTAAACCTTGATACTTCAACATATACTCACAACCCATACTTAACCCAATGTTTATCAATTCTTTGGTTACCTCTTCTTTGTATGTTAGCACCTATTAGAAGACATCCATGGATGAGTGTAAATTAATTATTTAAATATAAATATCATAACAAAGGTGATATTTTAAGTAATATTGAAAAAGTAAATACTCACAAACTTTGCAATCAACCCTTTTATTCATTGTCATATCATCTTATGTGATGAATGGATTTCATTTTTTTTCTTTTCTACAGAAAAACAATTGAAAATTAGTATTTCATGCAATAATTAAATTCGATGTACATAAAAGAATAAATGAATGATTACATACTTCTTATCGACATTGTAATTGTTGGGACGGATCCTCCTTCGATACAAATACATTGATTTATTTTACCATCTCCTTGTACACTTTTTTTGACATCCCCACCATCATGTATTGTTTTTTCTCTCACTTGTCTCTTGGAATTTTCATGACATGCCTTAACAAACACACATCAATAATTTAAACCTATAGATAATTCAAAGCTATTAAAATTTTAATACAACTTAAAAAACTTTCCTTATTCTGTTGTTGGGATGAGATACTATCGTGCTCATTGCAATAAGTTGTTTTCCTTGAACTTCTATCGACCATATTCTATCAAAAAAAGAAAATAATCATCAAATATAAAAACTACGAATTTATTTTACAAAATAATATTAATAGAAGCATTGATGCTCTATAAATTAATAGAAGCATCGATGCCTTATCACTGTTTATTGCACACTTCCGAACACATGAACACAATTATTTTTATTTTAAAATATGTGGTGTTGTTGAGAGGAACATGAGCACTAGTGTGATTTGTTATTGGGGCAACACCAATGTGATTTGTTATTAGGGGAGCACTGGTGCACTTTGTTATTAGGAAGAGCGCTAGTGCGCTTTGTTATTGAGAAGAGCACCGATGCACTTTGTTATGGGTGGAGCACTGGTGCACTTTGTTATTGGAGGAGTACTGATGCACTTTGTTACTAGGGAGCACTACAATGCATTTTATTTCTTATAAAATAACAAATTACATTTTAGTAGTTTATATTAATAGTGGTTATTAGAAGCATTGGGTGTTATGTTTTGGAGCATTGGTGCGCTTTGTTATTAGGAAGAGAATTGGTGCGCATGGTTGACTTAGGAGCACCAATGTTGTTGACATGAGCATGTGCACCGGTGCACTATTCTTATATAGTGCAAACCTTGAACTACAGAAGCATTTTTTTAAAAGAAAACTGATAGTGACAGGGTTTGGGATACAATCCAATGAGTGATCCCATTGCAACAAATACAAATGCCCCATATACAAGTAAAGAAACTAGGAAGCTAGGGATTCCAATACAAGTAAACAAGGAAGCTAGGGCTTCCAATACTGAATGTAATTGTTAAACCCTTTTATTTTTTATATAATGCAATGAAATGTGTTTGATGCAAATAGGGGAAAGATTGAGATGATGAATAGAATAAATTCACATACCCGAAATTTCTCCTTTGAAAATTTGTATGTAAATTTGACTCCTCAAAAAAATCTACCCACTCCAAAGAATTTTCTTATAGACCTCTCTTGAAAAAAGCTCCCCTTTAAATTTTGGAAAAATTATGAAATCATGATTAGGGTTTTCATTTATAAACAAATACATTTTGAAAATATAAAATCCCCACTCAATTTTTCACTGCCTATTTCGGCGCATTTTTTTTTATACCCTTTAACGATGCACCCGATAGTAATATGCACTGGTGTGTTTTTTTTATTAGAATGCACTGGGGATGTATTGGTTCCTAAGCGCACCGTAGAAGGTTTATTGTTTTAAATTAATTTCATTTCTTTAAAAATCGATTTTTCTGGTGCATTTGATATATGATCACCTATGCGCTTTGTTATTGGGGGAGAATCAATGCACTTTGTTCTTGGGGAAGAACCAATGTTCTTTATTATTAGGGGATCACCAATACATTTTTTTTTAGGAGAGAACCTGGGTGATTTTTTATTGGGGAGCACCGCAATGCATTTTATTTTGTATAAAATGAAAAACAATATTTTAGTATTTTAGATTAATAATGGTTATCAAAAGCACCATGGCGTTATGTTTTGGAGCACCAATGCACTTTGTTATTAGGGAGAGCATTGATGCACTTTATTATTGAGGGAGAATTGATGCACTTTGTTATTGGGGGAGAAAAAGGTGTTCTTTGTTATTGGGGGAGCACCAACAATATTTTAGTATTTTATATTAATAGTGGTTATTGGTGCGCTTTATTTGTCAAGCAATGGGGTGTTATGTTTTGTAAGAGCACAAGTGCATAAAGTAAAATTAGGAGCATCAGTATGCACATCAACTTAGGCACACTAGTGCACATGGTAAACTTAGGTGCATTGGTGCTAAAACCTCCGCAAAAAAATTCTCCCACCTGCCTCTGCTATAAACGTAAAAGGGATCAATTTTTTGGGAGAGTTATGTAAAAGCCTCTGCTAGAAGGTGTTCTCTTTGTAGTGATACAATCTAGACATGCTCTACATTCCTATGGGTGAAATATTGTAACTTATTAGAGAATCTCAAACCTCATGGGTTGTAGGACATTTTGGTGTTTGGAAGATATTTTCCAACTTACAAAGGTATGTGTATGGGACCAAAATGCAAGAAGATGTAACCCAGTATATTAGAGGATGCATACACTATTGTACCAACAAGCCCAATAATAGAAAGTAAGTTTTATACCACCCCTTACTTGTACCCACTTGACCTTGGGAAATAATTTACATGGATTTTGTGGGTGTTTTTCCAACAAATAGGAAGATACATGACTATCTCTTTGTGGTAGTTGAAATGTTTAGCAAGATGTGTATTCTTATGCCTTGTAAAAAGGCCATCAAAGGAAAAGAATAAGAAAACATGTTCTTTTAACAAGATTGGGTGCACTTTGGGATACCGAGTATCATCTCATACAGAGGTACAAGATTTCCTTGTGCTAATTTGGACTACACTTTGGGAAAAAATTGACACCAAGTTGAAGAGATCTATAAATTTTCATCCATAGACAGATGGGAAAACAAAAGTAGTCAGTATGATTGTTGTAACCCTTGATATGTACTATTCCAAGCCATCCATTATCAATAAATTAATTTTAACTTTGAAATTTTTGTCTTGTGACAGAGCATTTGTATTATTTTAACTTAAGAAATAAATTTGATTTGTAATTAATCAATATTAGAACTTGAAGGCATGATTTCAATGTCTTAAACAACTTTAGATTTTATATGAATTAAAACAAGAATTTAAGAAATAGAAATGAAAGTTTAACAATGTATTCAATCTTAATAAATATGTTTTAACTTTCAATTGAAGAAATTAAAAACACTTGTATCTGCTTTAGAATAATATTAAATGAGCAATAATAAAAAATTCATCATTATTCATAAGGAATATAAGTAGAACACACATTTATAACTTATACTTATAGTATGGTTGCATAAATTTGTGTATTTTATAATTCCTTTGAAGTTGTAGTAGTGGTTGTCGTACCAAATTGTTACATTTAAAACATCAAATACATATTGAGGAGGAAATTTATGAAATACTAAAGACACATAATATCATAGAAAACATGGATTAAAACAATGGAAACTAGAATCACTCAAGTTTTGTAAAAGTAGAATTTTATTAAAAAGCTTGGTCCTTTTTTCAGGCAAAAGTCAGCCCCTTTTACATTGAATTTCCTTTATTTTATACAAAAATAAGTATAACTACATATGGTTATAGTGAGCTATTATTTAGCCTCCAAATAACAATGGTCTATCTCTTTTTACAAGCAAAACAATGAATACACTCGAACTTGATATTTGCCTAGAATATCTCCTAGTTTCTCTTCAACCATTTGTTATAGCAAGATTTGCATCGCCCTATGCAAATTTGCTCAGAAGACCTTTTTACATTTCCCTATGCAGACTTGAAGTCCCTTTTGCAAATCGCAGAGATAAAAAAATATATTTTTCCACATATACGCACCCTAACTATTATACAACATGAATATACGCAGGTTGCACCACTACATCCTGTGTACATCGGGTTTTGTGCCCAAAATAAAAAAAATAGTATCAGGTTTCCATGTCACATCACAGGATCCATGATCCTTGACATTCCATACAATGGAAACACTCTGAATTGACCCTTTAGTTCCACTTGAAGGATATAAATGGGCCATATCCAAGTTGTGGAAAAGAGGAGAAGAATTCAACTTTGAGAGCAAAGTTACTCTGGAGAAATTATTGACTTCATATTGAGTATGCATCCCTTTATCCTTTTAAGTTTGAACACATTGTTCAACCCCCAAGATATTCCCTACTTGATTGAGAACCTCATTTTATTATATGAGTTTACCTTTGGTGGAGGATTGAAGTGGTGGAGGCTCAACTGGAAGGGACTTAATTTCTCGGTTATGAATCGTGCCGACACAGAAGTTTGTAATTCATTCACTTCTGTTGATTACATTTTAATAGAAATACCCTTTTCTCATCCAATTAATATCTTGAAAATATTTGAATTGTTATTCCATGGGCATATTTGTTATGAATGTTGATGGATTATGCTATTGAACGTGCTAAATTTATATATTATCACCATATGCTTGTATTTCTTGGTTGTTGAGGACAAGTTGCACGTGTATTGCTTTGAGTCAAGTGCTCAACGGTGGACTTGATCGAAAATATGGACGAGGTAGGATCGTTATCTTGTCTTGTTAGCATATTTGTTTATATAGCATACCTAGGATTAGAGTTGATTTCTGCAGTCATTTCGTCTGTTGTGGTTTACCCCTTGCCATAGATATATTTTCCTCGTAAAAACATTTTCATGACTCATTTAGTTAATAAATAGATTAGAAGTTTCCAATTTTCCCTCAATGGGTAGTTGAAGGCCTTCATTTTCTTGTATGCAGTGTCTAATTCAATATACTTCTCGTATGTAGGAAGACTTGAGAAAATATTTTTAATTTTCGAGAGTAAATAAAAAATCATCTATGAGTATGTCCACAATAGTCTATTCTCTCAAAATTTTAGCCATCCATTGACATTTATCTTCACATTATCTGATTATAAACAAATTACTTCTATAATTTTCAAAGGATAAAGGCTTTCATTTGTTGTTCCATCCTGAAGGCAATCCCATCTTTACCAAATTTTCAAACTTTTTTTGTTTGTTAATAATCCAATGTATGTACATTGCCATTATGAAAATATACAAAAATCTTGTTGCTGACCTGCCACTAGGAAAATTAGACCAACAACAATGCATTGGGTTGTTTTTGGTAATATGGTGGAACTGTTTTTTAAAACTAAAATTCTGTATATGATTGAGAATAAGACTATAACTGAAAATAAGACTATTTACTATGCCAAAAGCAAAAACTATCAGCATATTTTCCCTATTTTGACACTTATGAGGTTGGGTTGAGAGTCCATAACCTCCTTGACTAGAAAACATATAGAAAAAAAAAGAGCATGAAAATTATATAGAGGGTTGGCTCTCATCTGGAGGCACCTAGTTCATAGGTAGAGTAACTCAAGAGAGATCCACATCTACTAGGTGTTTGAGTAGCAGATTCAGCTTATTATCATGGAGTCGGGGTTTTCCTTTGATTTCATCGAGCTGGAGAAGAATTTCTTTCTTGTTCTCCTTTTGATCAACCATAGTGCAGCCTAGAAAAAACGTCAAATTCTAGTAAATATCCATAGTTCTAAGGTATTGGGAGACTTGAGACCTTGTGTTGTTGGTGTCTAGGACCTACGAGTCGATAGTTTCAAGCACCTCATAATCTAAGAAAAAGTGCCCCAAAAGTTGAACATCAACCTCAGCTAAATCAATATTAGTTTGTATGTGGGGAGGAGTGTGGGAAAGATAAGAATTCGATGATTATTCTACGGTGGTGGCCATATGAGAACTGGAAAGACCCCTTTGTATATGGGAGGAGCCTACACGAGCCCGTCGAGAGATATTTCCATGAGTCATTGGTATCGTAAAGATGAGGCTGAGTGACGAGGAAAATGATGGAAAAATAGATATCATTGAGGTGATAGTGCAGAGGGGCAGAAAGAGCAATAGGAAATAAAATTGACAAGAACAAGTGCAAAGAGGAGCAAGGAGGAAATAACCGGGAGATAAGTCATAGAAAGAAGTGAGGGTGGCACCATTATGAAGGAATTGAAGGTGAGTAATGAGAGGAGTAGGTGAGGGATGATCCATGATGAAATGCAGGATATGAAG
>JZKD02S1962044.1:0-34072 GCA_000966675.3 Picea glauca
TGAAGTCTTCGTTATCTTTCACAAACTTTTGCAAAAACGTCTTATTCAAGGAGCAGATTTCAGGAGGTGATATCAAATTTTATATCCTCTCGCTTTAGAGATGTTATCAGAATCCTTGATTAATTCATTATAATAGCTGTATTATTTTCAAGGTGAGTGAAACACCATATCGCAGTGTCATTATAGGGGAATGACATCGTATGAGATGCTATGGCATGTATACCACTCTTTTTTATATTGGTGTAGGCTTTGAGTTCTTCATCTTCAGGCAGGAACTCTTCATTATTGAAGATTTGTATATCTCATCATAAACCAGGAATTGTTCTCTTCCATTAAAGAAATTTATTTTTGTCACTAGAATGTCATATTGACTCTTGACAAGTGATAGTATATTTATCACAAATTTTTCTCCCTTCCTAGTCTATGGTCACGACATACTATTATTTTGAGTTCCTGCAATAATCAATACAAAAGAAAAATCACCAAATAATCAATATTAGTGTAAATGATTAAAATTAGGTAATACACATACATGTTACTCTAGAATTTGACAGATGTCTCAAAATAGATTTATGCTACAATATACACAACTGTCAAACTCATAGAAGATGAATAATGCATCAGTTAGGGTTGAAAATAGGTTTTATGCACTTATAATGTACCCCAAAAAATATGCAATTAATGTTAATTGGGTTACAACATGTATTGAGGTGGAGAATTACATCGCCATTAATACCCTCAGAAGGATAGTTTCTCTGAATTTTTGATATCGAATGCACAGTGTTGGAAAGTTGTAGTCGAGGATTTTCATGTGAAAAATGCTCTCTGGCAGTGTTATCAGGAAGGAGCTATCGGGATGTTATATGATAATGTATCAAGGCCTTCATGCCTTTTGATTGATATTCCCTAAGGAATATTCACTTCACATATTGAGAGTTGTGCCAAAATGGGGTATTATATGTTTGTGTGTGTGAACTTCATTCATCCAGTGTGTGAAAACATTGATCACTATTAAGGTTTAAACAATTATCCTCTTAATTACCTTAAATTAAACTCATCGGGATGATTTATTGAATAGGAGGGTATGTTGAAAGGTTAACTCCAATAGGAAATATCCCAATATTAGTATCAGGATAGATTCATTAGGAAGGAACCATCAGAAGAGAGAAGGGTGCATGCTTATTTACTTATTTCGATGGAAGGTTTCTGAAGGAATATTCCTTGTCTTGAAGATTGAGCTTCCATAAAGGAGTTGTATTCGTGGAGTAGATTAAATTCTTTGATAAGGTCAAATTTTCTAATAATCTATGGCCCACCAAGTAGTATAAAAAATTATTTGAGGGACCCACCTACTACGTCTAACTCTCACCACATGTATCAATTCCTTTTGACCAATAAATGCTTGACACCAGGTCTTAGGGTAAATTCCTGATGACGTAGTGGAGCTCTTTCACATCAGGAAAATCTCACGAGAGAAACTCTATTAGAATCAATAATGTGTGTTGACTCACATTTTTCATCACCTATATAAAAATATCACAAATTATTGAAAAGCCTATGATTATCTATGATATGTAGCTATTAGGTGGATCTCCAAAGAGAAATGAAAAAGATCAACCTCTAAATATTTTCCTTAGCATGGCATTTCAATTTTGTCCTCTACAATATTTATTTCATTGTTCTCCTCAACATGCATATGGTTAATATTGAAATATTTACTTGCATGAATGAAATACCATGGCAATCTAAATGGTATTGATAAAAACATTCAAAGGTAATTACAAGCTATCAACACATGAATAGAAGCATTGATTTGGTCATGATTGCTCTACATAATTATGAAAAACATGTGCATTTCAAGTTATATGTTGTAATGGTTGTTAAAGTTTCACTTTCCATATGAATTCTAAATGATATCTGAACATCATTATGAGCACCAATTGTATCCTGGGTTTTTATTGCATGGGATAAGGTGTTTGTTCTATCATTAGAACACTCTACTTAAGGGTCACACTTTGAAAATAATTTAGATCAATGGTTGATATGAGTCGCACTAGTTTATGGATTCATACAATGCAATTTGTTTTGTACATGAACACCACAAGCAAACTGTAGTCTTTGGGTACTTATGGCGTAAATTCTTATAAAGTTTGAAGTTTTATGACCTCCTTTCCAAGTCATACCTCATATAGGCTTTTAATATGATTCATATTGCTTATGCTTCGTATTAAAACTTTGGGTCACGATTGGAATGTTATGTTGAATCAACACAAGTGAGGACTCATATACAAGGAAACCGAAATATGATATATGCAGTCATTGTATGGTTCATAGATAACATTTGAGGCTCGCATATGTTATACCTTATAGTTACATTGCATATTTTAAAAGGGTTGAACATTTAAAAATGCATTACATGTGGTATATTGTTACGATATGGATTAATGAGGAGTTATGAGAAAAATGCTCGAGGTATTTTTTATGTGATACAAAGACTTTCCAACATGATAAAGGGTTTGATTTGATGACATGTCATACACTTTTATGGAAGGTTGGTTGGAAACATCATCAATTTCTCCATGCATTGAAGGCGATGGGATGTGGGTAATTAATCCACAGTCCTGCGCTCCATTATGACCCTTTTTCCTTGGATTGGGGTCATTTGTGATTGTTGGATGTTGAAGAAATGATCTCTAAGCTATGAACCCTTTCTCTTAATAATTTCATAACAAACTTGGTCACTGGTATAAAAGCGTCATTTGTAGAGGTATGAACTCACAATATGTTTTTCATATTTTACAATATGTCTATCGTTTAAAATAGTTACATTTGGCTCTGTTTGATATTACTGTGTCCATAAATGACTTCTCTTTCCATTCTGTGTCGTCTCTTGAAAAAACAATTCAAGGAAATTTTTCTTAGTAGAAGAATAGTCACAACTTTGTTTATTTTTTTCACACTCACACTTTCCATGTCAGTATACAAAGAAAAAAATAATTATGGGCACCCTATGGTTTTCATATAGTTGAAGTTTGAAATCTTGTTCTCTTTGCTATGTTTTTCTACACATTTGAGGGATAACAAAGTCAATTCTTACGAAAAATTTAATGGGTTCAACATTATGGGTGACTGTTGAAATTTTGAATATGGGTTTTGAACCCAGGTCATAAATTTTGAATTTCATGTTTATGTTGTTTGCGTAAGAGGATATTCTATGATTCCATCAAATATTTTGGGATTGGGATAACGACAACACATTTCAAGGTGGGTGCAACCTGCATTGGTCATTTAATTTGAAAATTTTAAAATATTGTAGTGTTATCTACATTTAACCTTCTCCTTGTAAGTTTGCATCGTATCCTTCTTGAATACAATCGTTTAAAATAAATCTCAGGTTCAAATATTGGGGCTGTGATTAAGTCATTTTAAGAAGGGTTAGATACTTTTGAAATGGGTTATGGTTGTTTGACAATTTTTTTTGAGTCGGTCTTGAAGCTTGGTATTGGAGATATTTGAATTATGGGTTTTCTTTTAAAAAGAAAAGTGTATCAAGTTCAAACCCTAACCCTGTGATGAAATATGTAGAATCGAACTCATACTCTCTGAGTTTCATGCAAGCCTTAACTTTCCTATTTGAACCATTATGTTGTTGATTCTTAGTTTGCAATCCAACAGTTTGATTGAGGAGATTGTTGATTTGAGTAAAATTTTGTACATAAAATAAGAAAAGGTTTTCCTTGGTGAGCCCGTCGTTTCTATTCAAATTGATAGATGGTTGTTGAGTTTCATTTACGGTTCAAATTTGAGTTTGAATGTCATTTTGAAAAAAATGGATTCTATGACCATAGGCAATAGGCTCGAAGTTGGGTTTATCTAACTTGAATACTTTACATTTCTATTAGTTGAGCCAAGGCTTCTCCCTATTCTTATTTATGCGACCATTTTTTAAGAGTTGGATGGGTTTAATAAAATTTTGAAATAATTATCTATGTACACAATGTTTATTTATTTTGATTGGGGTTTGACAATAATATGATCAAGCTTGCTTGTGTTGACTGTTGACATCATTCACATTTGGTATTTATGAATGACTATTTTCAGGATGTTATGATATTGTGAATAATAAAAGATGAAATAAAGGATTTCAGCTTTAGTAAGGATACTTTATGTCTCATTGTTAAAGCTTCACATGCACATTTTTAATAATTAAGTTTACATATGGATATGATTGAGTGAGCATGTGTGTGGTTGATGTTGTCGGTTTGCATTTGATGATTATATTTTGATGAAAAGAAGTGATGAAATACATAAGGATGATTTCATAGACTCATTAACCCATCATTTGATTTCACTTTACACAAAGTATTCCCTCTAATCCCATTCATTTATTTCCTGTTCGCATATGTGCCCCATATATGTAATTAAGATGAAATATATTGCATCAAAATGACATAGTTGGAAGAATAATCGAGAGGCAAATTTTGTTATGGAAACTGTGAAAGATATAACTTGGATATAACATTTATGGAATCACTGGTTCTTGGTTTAAATGATCTAGAAACAATAGATATTTTTGGGTTGATGGCATGGTGAAATGTATCAAAGGATATCATATTTTAATTGTATAGACCAAAGTTCCCTCATTATTTTCACTTTACATAAGAAATTTTCCTTAAATTCCTATCATTAATTTCCTTTGCTCATTTCAATCCTATCTATATAATTAATGATATGCAAGAGAAAATAATATTTTTTGATGTGATCAACATGATTTAAAAGAATAGAGTCAACTATATAAAGGATGAGTTAATTACTCTGGTTGACACTTGTAGATATATTTTGGAATAAAATAATGATCAGACTTGAAGACTTGTGTGTTATTGATTGGATGTGGTCAATGGATGATACATTTTTGTATCGTTTTTCACTTTATTCCTTTTCACTTCCCATTTGTGTTGTATGGTTGTGTCATTTCAAATCCAATTTAATTCTTTAGACAATTGATATAATATGTCTTATCGTATTATTTTTCCATGATTATGCGAACTGGATCATCATGATTATAGATGGGTTTCTTCAATATGAGAAGCAACAGAGAAGGTGTTAGTCCCTAAAGTTGCACTTGCATGTGAGAGGGAAATCTAGGGCATCATCAAGTTATTGCAATGGTATTTTATAAAGTTTTTGAATAGGATTTAGAAATGGTTGAATGTTTGCTCAAGGAAACAATAAATATATAAGGCTCAATGTAAAAGGAAAATAAACATCTCACTGGATTAGTAAATGATAGACACTTTGATAAATCAGATGGTAAAAAGTAAATAAAGAAAGGAATATATATGAGTATTCAATTTTTCCACTCACACATGGATTTATCATTCCCAAATATCATTAAGAAATAAGAACATGGTACTTTAAAGAAAACTTAGTTGTGAACAATTTAAACATCAAAATTTTCAATGTATTACTCACAAAAAAGATATCATATGCTTAGCAATAGATAAAAATGCATCCAAGTAAGAAAAAGAAGATGATAATGACATGAAAAGAATTTATGACCATCAAAATGCCTTTTCCATTTAGTGCCAATATGGAAATACTGTATCTTCCTCACAGAGGAGTCTTTACAAAAAATAACCCTTGATTCACCAATTGATCAACCCTCATTCAGTCCTTTCAATGTCTTTTTAAAACACACAAATTATTTCTGAAGATCCTATTTTTCATATTACAGTTTAAGATAGGATAATATCAACTCACTATTTCCTAGGAGATAAATGTTCATAAGAACACTTCTAATGCCTATAATGTAGTATTCCTTAATAACTAATCTGAATATAGACTAGATGACAGTTTGATGAAGCTTTACAAATCCAAAAAAAGAGGAATAAATTGTTGATGAGTTGGTTCGCCTGAGATACAAAAAAATTCTATTTGAACGAAATACTATTAACCAAAATGATCAGCCTCACTATCTTGGTAATAGCCTCGATCAATTCAAAAACTGTGGTTGGCTTTCTTTCGAATTTCATTGTATGATAATTGTAGAAGCTATGGTATCCCTATGTTTTGGTTTAGTTTTCAACACCACATTATGCCAATATAGTCTTATGTTTGACTCTCTTACCTCCTTTAGCATTTATCTTTTCTTTTCTTTTTGAGTTCATGTGTATTTTCTTATTGTTTTGCATTCCATTTCTCTACAAAGTACTTTTCTTTCCTCAACTTCCTAATAATACGCTACGACTCTTTTACCCTGTCCTTCTCTTTTATTGCTTCCATCTTGAACTCTATATGTTCTTCTACTAGAGCAGGTAGGTTCAAATCTATGGAGGCTCGGGGTTTCCTTAATTTAATTTCATATTTTGAGGACAACCCAGTGTTAAGATTCTCTTCTTCAGTGCTTTTTGATTCTCTAGTTTCTGGAACATCCTATAGCTGGCTTATTTTTGGAAAGGAATATTTTTTCTCATCATCAATTACATATGTGCCTTTGAGTGTAGATTCAGTGACTGAAATTGACTTTGTGGTTGCCCTAGTTACATGTCTCCTTGAACACTATGCAATTTGTTTTCCTTTCTCATGTTTTTTCCTCATTTCTTTAGATTCCTCCTTTAACCTATGTGAATAAGATGCAAGGGTCTGTTGTTAACCTCCTTCATAATATCTTATGAATTTTCTTTAATAATAATAAGGTTTTCCTTCTTAATAGAAGGATGAAACAAAGCCTTTGAGTTAAACCTAAATTTTTTTGCAGCCTTGGTAGTAGTTATTTTAGGGTATTTAGATACAAGTTCCTTCTTCTTGCTCATTTTCTTACCCTTTGCAACTTTTTTTCTAGTAGACTGTTTCTTCTGCTTGGTTGGTCTTTTGACTGGGCTTGCAGTATAGTATTCAAGTTCATCAAGTTCCTCCTTGATGTCTCAATCAGTTTGTACATCAATATCTTTATCAAGTTTAAGTTTTTTTCCTCGACCTGTAGTGATATTCTCATTAGGTCTACCTCTAGGAAAATCTTCAATTGCATGATGTGTCTATAATTTCCTCTTACTAGCATGAGTCACCTAGCTGTAAGGGAACTTTTTTTCAACAAAACATCAATGGCTTGAGAGGCTTTTTTACCTTTTCCAGATTTATTTTCCCTAGCAGTTTTGGACTTAGGTTCCTGTTGTTTAGGTTTTAGTGACTAAATTAACATGTCCCGGGACCTT
Organism: Picea glauca; assembly: GCA_000966675.3. Taxonomy (NCBI): domain Eukaryota; kingdom Viridiplantae; phylum Streptophyta; class Pinopsida; order Pinales; family Pinaceae; genus Picea; species Picea glauca. Next base: position 7,212 of record JZKD02S1962044.1, read on the forward strand.
TGAACCTCACATAAAGAAAATATTACCAATGTTTTAATCAACCCTTGGTGAAAAATAATTTTCTTTGCTATTGCGGGATGTGTTTGAATTATATTAGACATTTTATATAGACTTTTCAATAATAAATAGGGCAGATTGAGAGGATAAACACCATTCACATGGATTAATAATCTAATATGATAAAGGTGAACTAGAAAAAAACATCCCTCACAGGTGATGTACCTGTGAATGATAAAAAGGGAGGTGTGTTATTCTTTCCTCACCCAACTGTGTTGGATGCCTTGGCTCCAATTGGGGTTTTGTCTTTCTGGAATCAAAAACTAATTAACAAACTCCATTAATAATGTTTCTTTCTTCCACCATCTCTATCCATATAGTGGTAACTTGCATGATTTTTGTATGGAATTCTTTGTCACATGCATGAGGAGTTCACCCACCATTGTTTCAAAACCATTGAAATTATGTGCAAAGATCATGGAAATCTACTCATCATGACCCTGAAATGTTGAGAAGAAATCGAACCAGCCTGGTTATTTAAACTTCTATGCCATATGAAGAAAATATTCAAGTAATTCAATCCCTTATGGATCTAACCTAGTTATCTTCCAGCTCTTCTTTGGTGCCATGACACTAATAAAACTTTGTGGAATCTTTCTGAGAATGTCTAGGTTTCGATCACCAGCTTTTGAAGATTGACGAAGTCTGGGAACTATTCGTTTGCCTGCAGAGCATGTATCGAGTAATAGACATACTAAAAATAGATATATCATGAATTCATACAAGGGGAATAATAATCGGGAATTGTGATTTGATATCAAGGTGGCGAGTACAACCCGATCTTTCGAGTTAGTTGTCATCATTGAAAAACATGATCTGATATAGATCATAAGAATATATGTAGATCCTCTGGAAATAATTTCGGGTGTTTAAACATGATATAGGGAATGTGGAACATGGATAACTATAATTACTCCCCGACACTGCAAAAATAATGCTATTCTTGTAGTGCCCTTTCTACTTTGAAAATTTTGAAAATTTAAATGAGGGAAAAGGACATGTGATGTGATGGAAATAATCTATCATATCATATAATAAATTTTGATTACTTAAAAACGTTTAAAATGTGCATAAAAAGAAAGGAAGCATGCTTTCAAGCCAAGAAAGGGAAGAAACAAAGTTTAACAAAAATCACAAAAAGGGGGTAGAAAAGGGATTAAGGATATCCCACAGTAAAAAAAAAAGTTAAGGACTAACACTAGCTCCTTCTGGGGATAAAGTTTCATGTTGAAACTTTAAGAACTATCTAACCAATGCCTTCATATCCCTCTTATTCCACTTTATTTCCCTGCTCTGTCATATTTTATTCAAAACCACAAAATTGTAGAGAAGCAATTCCATTGGGTATATGGAGTCTTTATTTGATCTTAAACATACCAAAAGTAAAACCTAATGTACAAATTGAACTTTCTAATTGATTTTTAAAAGAAGTAATGTTTTAGGAATCTCCCATTTATTGGGCCTCCCAAAATCTCACTATCATCCAAATTGTGTAAAAGAAAGGTATTGTTGTTCATGAACTTAGATATTTTGAAAGGACCATACCATAAATTGTCAAACTTACCATTTTTAGATTTGTCCTCCCTTCTAGCATTCCACCTCAATAAAATATCTCCCTCTTGAAAAATATCCTTCTTTGTCTTTTTATCAAAATTTGCTTTAAATTTTCTCTGATAAATAACAACTTTCTAATCCAGCTTCTCTCTATTATGTTGAACCTCTATAATTTTCAAAACTCTCCTTTGAATGTCATTGGGCTCTTCTAACTCCTCTTGTAGAAATTGTAGAACAGGTAAGCCCAATTTAGTTGGGAAAACAACCTATGTTCCATGCATCATTTGGAAAGGTGAAGTACCAATGGATTTCTTAGTATTGATCTGATCAGCCCATAGGGAAAAAATTAATTTTAAATCCCCTGATCTTTTATTTTCTGTGAGTAATTATTTAATAATCCTTATGAGGATTTTATCGGATGATTCTGCTAACCCATTGCCTTGGGGATAATAAGGAGTGGAATGGACCAACTTGATGTTATATTTATTGCAAAATTAAACCATTGAATTGGATTTGAAGGCTTGAGCATTGTCAATAACCATCTTCTTAGGACAACCAAATCTAGAAAAAATATGCCCTTCGAGAAAATTCATGATTACCTTATATGTTGCATTTTGGGTTGGGATTGATTTGATCCTCTTGTTAAAGTAATATGTGGCTATGAGTATCCATTTGTGTTGTCCAGAAGATGAAGGATGGATTTCTCCAATGAAGTCTAGGCCCCACTATTGAAAAGGTCCATGAGCAATGATGGGTTTTAAAGGTAGAGACATAAGTTTATGTTTCCCTGCAAAATTTTGGCATGGTTCACATGCCCTCACTTGAGAAAATATATCAGAAAATAGTATAGGCCAGTAATAGCCTGCTCTTAATATTTTGAAAGAAGTGGCTTTCCAATGGTGATGTCCTCCACAAACTCCCTGGTGTAAATCACAACAAATCTATTTTTCTTCTTCTTCATCAATGAATCTCAACATAATTCCATTCTAATCTTTCCAAAACAAGGTTTGATTGATAATGCAATACTTCATTGATTTCAGTTTAAGTGATATGAACTTGGATTTATCTAAATCAGGAGGAGACTAAAAATTTAGCAGAAAATAAATAATGTCTTTATACCATGGTGAAGAAGAATATATGTTGCTTACCTGTGAACCAATTTCCCCAACCTGAAATGATGAATTCATTGATTTGCTGGAGAAATGATGTAATCCAATTGCTCTACAATTTGACTTTGTCATCAATTTTGCAAGGCCTTGTCCCTTTATTAACTGAGTGAGATTTATGRTYWAGTTGTATTCCATAATTTTAGTTATCCATTTCCCCCTTTTTCCTTCACAATYTGGTTGGACTAAAATTTCCTTAACTGCACTATTTGGAACATATGCAGTAATTTCATAATGTAGGACATACACTCTAAAAGATTTTAAATATTTCACCAAAGCATATGCCCGCTTCTCTATAATATTATATTTTAATTTAGAATCCCTAAGAGTCTTATTGAAGAAAGAGAAATGTTGTTCATACCCTTGGTCATTTCTTTGTAAGAGAACAACAACTATAGTGTCTTTAGATGCAAATGAAAAAATCAAAAACTCCTTAGAGCAATTAGGGATGATAAGGACAAGTGCCTTAATTAGAGCCTGCTTAATCTTTTCAAATGATTCCTTTGCTTTTGGTATCCATTTGATATCTGCATCTTTCTTCAACATATTAGTAATATGATTGATTATTTATGAAAACTTTGTTATAAATCTTATTAAGAAATTGATTTTACCTATGAAAGATTGGATGGAATTCTTATTCCTTGGAATGTCTATCTGTTGAATGGACTTTACCCTTTTAGTATCTATCTTGATTCCTTCTGGTGAAACAATATGTCCTAAGAGTTTTCCTTCTTCCATGGAAAAATGAGATTTTTTAGGGTTTAATGATATACCATACCTCCTGCATTTTTCAAATGCATGTTTCAAATGTTGCAAGTATTCATCATCAGAGGTTGAGAATACAGTAATATCATCAGGATAAATAACCATAAATTTGTCTTTTTCACCATTGAATGTGATATCCATAGCTCTATGAAATGTTGCTTCTGCATTCATGAGTCCAAAAGGCATTTTTTCATACATGAAAGTTCCCCAAGGAGTAGTAAAAGTTGTCTTTTTCTTATCTTCTTCCATCACTGATATCTGATTATATCCTGAATATCCATCAAGAATGGATATTCTTTTGTCCCCTACTATTGTTTTTATAATATGATCCATTTTAGGTAATAGATAATTGTCTTTTAGAGAACACCTATTCAGATTTCTGAAGTCTACACAAAGCCTTATCTCTCCATTATTTTTCCCGGCAGGTACTAAATTTGCTACCCATTCTTTGTATCTCAATGGTACTATAATTTTAGCATTCAACAACATTTTCAGTTCTTTTTCAATTATAGGTAGCAACAATGGATTGAATTGTCTAGATTTTTTCTTAAAATGTTTAGATCCAGGCTTTAAAGGAATCTTATGTTGCATAATCTCTGTATCAAAAACCTTAAGGTCTTCATAAGACCAAGCAAAAACATCTAAAAATGGTTTCATCAAATTGACATACCTATCTCTTTGTTTTTCTGACAATTTCCTGGATAATTTCACCATTCTAGGATTTGAGTCTGGAATGATATAACAATCTACCACTTCAACCTCCTATGTTTGAATACTAGACTTTTTTTAAACATCATTATGGTCAAATAATATCTCAATGGGAACCAGGCCCTTTGGCAAATGATTTGTTTTTAATTCAATTATTTTATGACCAACAATGATGTCTTGAAGGATATTAGCAGCATGAACTCCCACATCATCATTTTCATTATCCTGGTCTATTGAGATAGTAGAAAACTCATCAATGGTATCCAAAAACCTTTTAATCTCTTGATCATATTTAAATACTTGTCAATTTTTTATGATATCTAGTATAGAAGGTCTGTGTCTTACCTCAATTTCAAATCTTAAATTGGGAAATATTGGAGTTCTGAAATTATTAGCTGCCAGTGCGAGAGAATCTGTCTGTTGATTCAAGTTTCTATATATATAAGTGATGTTGAAGTACAAAAAGAAATTGTCAACAAAATACCACTCTTCATTTCTATACTTCTTTAACCTCTGTTGTTTGGTTTGATAAAAAAATTTGATTTGATGGATGATAAGCTCAGAATCTCCAAAAACAGAAATTTTGTCAATACCCATATTTTTAGCAGCTTTTAATCCTAGCAAAAGAGCTTCATATTCACTGATAATGTTGGTTGTATCAAATTTCAATTTGTATGACGAAGGAATAACTTCCTTGGCAGGAGAAATAAAAAAAATCCCAGCCCCAGAGCCTTCTTTGGAACAAGCCCCATCAAAGAACATTTTTCAGATTGATTTTTCTGTATTTTCTTCAACTGCAGGTATGATTTTCCTGACTAATGTTTCAGTTATCTTGTCACAAATTGTGGAAAATGGAAGAACCAAGTTCATCTTCAACAACATATATAGGATGATTGTTGGGATTTTCATAATCACTCACCAGGTAAGCCATCCTCACTTCCCTGTACAATCTTCGATTCTCTCCACCAAACACATGTATAGTAGCATAACTGAGGTCCATTTGCAGTGTACCTCCTACTTTATTATCCCGTGATCTTGACAATATAATCCCAAATTTAGGAGGTATATCATCCACAATCACATCCAACACCACACTTTTCATAGGTAACTGAGATAAAGTGACAACCATGTCTTTAATGACTCCCAGACATTTAACCTTTTTGGATTCAAATGAATACAGGTATAGATAATGATTAGTAATGTCTAAACCTAACACATCCATTACCACATTTGACATGACATTGTGTGAAGCTATTGAATCCATTAAACAATTATGCAATATTTTTTCATGAATGTTCAGGGATATATAGAAAGGAGGAGAAGCATCAGACCTATCTTCAATATGTTTCCCAATGGTTATGGCATGGTTTTAATCTTCAAGATTTATGGTATCTGAAAAAGTAACATGATCAGGAGGTTGCAATTATTTTAGGAAATATTTTCTAAAAGTATCAGTTTTCATCAATTCTACCAGAGGTATGGGGATTTTGATTTTATTGATTTTATTTTCAAAGCTGAAAGAAGAAACTTGCTTCTCAGATTCCTTCACCTCTGCAGTGCTAACCTTGACAGGATGTTTTTGTTGTTGATAAATTTTAACCCCATAACCTTCTTTACTGAAACCTTATTTGACTGGAGCATTTGTATTTTGGTTTGAACAGGTATATCCACTTTTGATCCATTTGATCTAGACTTAAGATCATACTTTTTTCTTTTAGGTTCCTTCTAGGAAATTTCTTCAAAATATTCTTCCTCAAATTGATTGAGTATAAGATAATCCTCATAATTGTGTTGTGTCATATGAGTGGGAGGTAATTTTGTATCATTTAAATGAACCGTGGAATCTTCCTCAATGTCATCAATTTCCTCAACTTCTTCCACTGCATTATTTTGAAAAGGAGGCAAAACCTTCTGATCCTCTTGATTTATCCTTTCCCTGGGCAAAATTTGAGGAACATTGTTAGGCCTTCTAAACTGATTGGGATTTATGTATCCTCCTTCCTATGTAGGCCTACTAGGTTGTTTTGTTTCGATTTTCAGCCTAGCCATTTTGGATGTCAATGTTTTCAACATTTTGGCCATTTCATCAATCTTGGAGTCAAATGTTGTATGATAAGAAGAAGGAAGTTCTTATCTCTGTTTTTTCTTGTTTATGTCACCCCTTGATTTCAATTTCTTTGCTTCCAGTATATTGGATTCTACTTCAATGCCTGCTTCCTGCATCAAACTCGGAGTAACATACCTTCTTTCTCTCAACAACAGAGAAAACTCAGCATCAAAGGCATTTTCAAAAGCAATTTTGGAAGATGTTTTTGTGGGTTTGATTTCATCTAGAATTTTACCATACATTTTATTAAATCTTTTGGTAAAATCAGATATAGATTCTCCTTGTTTTCTTTTCAAAGCACCAAACTCAGTGATATAATACAAATAATCTTTCTTATCTCCCTAGTGTCTCAAAAAGGTATCATCTAGTGCATCAATATCAACAATGGAATTAGGAGGTAGACTTATAAACCATTTCATTTCTTCTCCATCTAAAATTTTCACAAAAAGCCTCATTGAAACAACTACATGATCCACATTAAAATTATTTGCAAAACTGTAGAAATATTTTAAGTGTTCTTTAATAGTGACTTCCCCCTCTCCATTGAATCTTGGAAAATACTCCATATAATCATTAGGTGGGAAGGAATATAGTACTTGTGGTAAATTTAATGGTGCATATTTGGCTTCAACAATTTCATCCATCCTATTTACAGCCATATTTATCACAATGGGTGCTTGAACTGTAGGAATAAGCAACACTTGTGATGTAGAAAGAGAAATAGGTCCTTGGGTAGAACAACTTAGATGAGATGATATGAGTTTTTGATCTTCAACTGATGAAATCAAAGGTTTCCTTTATGAACAAGGATAGGATGAAGGTTCCAGAAAAAAAGGATTTTCAAAGAACAATAATGTGGTTTAACCTCTTCAGAAGAACTAGATTGGGGTGATGATGATAAAAGTGTATCAAGTTCACTTTTAGTATCTTTGGGAAAATCCCTCAAAGCTTCAGCTATGGATAATTTATTTATTTTTTCTTCTTCAATGAGCTCAACAAATAATTTGCATTGCTCTAAATTCAATTCAAAGATAGTTGAAGGAAATGATACATCTGAAGGTTGAACAATAGGCTTTGTTTCAATTTCAGGTACAATTTATTCAATTGGAGGGATATTAATAGGTTCATAAGACTGTCATTAAGAACTTGTAGAAGAAGATTTATCTTTTGAAGAAGAGGATTGTCCTGAAGTATTTTTAGATTTTCTCAATAACTTTTTAAAATCAGACATTGCTAGAATAGGCTTAGGATCTGGGGTTTTTCTGGTCATTTGTTTCTTTTTGGATGATGATAAGGTTGGAGGAGTTTTAAGTCATTTACCTTCTCTTTTAGGATCCATAATTACTGTAGAGGAGTCGCCAAGTGAAAAATACACAATCTCATATAAATTTCCAAATTCTTGTCCACCATCAAGATTTAGATCTGATCTTTGTCGTTCTCCCAGGGAAAATGTCTTTGTTCCTTCGTCCTCGACAATGATGCCAAAATATGTTAGTCCCTAAAGTTTCACTTGACTGTGAGAGGGAAAGATAGGGCATCATCAAGTTATTGAAATGTTATTTTATAAAGGTTTTGAATAGGATTTAGAAATGGTTGAATGTTTGCTCAAGGAAAMAATMAAGATATAAGGATCAATGTAAAAGGAAAATAAACATCTCAATGGCTTATTAAATGATAGACACTTTGATMAATYAGATGGTAAAAAGTAAATAAAGAAAGGAATATATATGAGTATTCAATTTGTCCACTCACACATGGATTTATCATTCCCAAATATCATTAAGAAATAAGAACATGGTACTTGAAAGCAATCTTAGTTATGAACAATTTAAACAACAAAATTTTCATTGTATTACTCACAACAAAGATATCATATACTTAGAAACAGATAAAAATGCATCCAAGTAAGAAAAACAAGAAGATAATGACATGAAAATAATTTATGACCATCAAAATGCCTTTTCCATTTAGTGCCAATATGAAAATATTGTCTTTGCCTCACAGATGAGTCTTTACAAAAAATAACCCTTGATTCCCCAACTGATCGACCCTCATTCAGTCCTTTTAATGTCTTTTTAAAACACAAAAATTATTTATGAATATACTTATTTTCATATTACATTTTAAGATAGGATGATATCAACTAACTATTTCCTAGGAGAGAATGTTCATACGAACACTTATAATGTCTATAATGTAGTCTTCCTTAATAACTAATATGAATATAGACTATATGACAGTTTGATGAAGCTCTACAAATCCCACAAAAAGAGGAATAAACTGTTGTTGAGCTGGTTCACCTGAGATACAAAAAAGTTCTATTTGAATGAAATATTGTTAACCAAAATGTTCAACCTCACTATCTTGGTAATAGCCTCAAGCAATTCAAAAACTATGGTAGGCTTTCTTTGGGCTTTCATTGTATGATAATTGTAGAAGCTCTGGTATCCCTCTGTTTTAGTTTAGTTGTAAACACAACATTATGACAATACAATCTTATGTTTGACTCTCTTACCTCCTTTAGCAAGGCCTTTTGATATTTTCTCTTCCTTTTGAGTTCTTGTATCTTTTCCTGTTGTTTTGCATTCCATTGCTCTACAAAGGACTTTTCTTTCCTCAACTTCCTAATAATACCCTGCAACGCTTTTACCCTATCCTTCTCTTTTCTTGATTCCATCATGAACTCTGGATGTTATTCTACTGGAGTAGGTGGGTTCAAATCTATGGAGGCTCGGGGTTTCCTTAATTTAATTTTATATTTTGAGGACAACCTAGTGCTATGATCCTCTTCTTCGGTGATTTTTTATTCTCTAGTTTCTGGAACATTCTGTAGTTGGTTTATTTCTGGAAAGGAATAATTTTTCTCATCATCAATTACATATGTGCCTTTGAGTGTAAATTCAGTTACTGAATCTGACCTTGTGGTTTCCCTAGTTACAGGTCTCCTTGAACATTGTGCAATTTGTTTTCCTTTTCATGTTTTTTCCTCTGTTCATAAGATTCCTCCTTTAACCATTCTGAAGAAGATGCAAGGGTTTGTTTTTTAATATCCTTCATAGTATATTATGAATTGTCTTCAATAATAGTAAGGTTTTCCTTCTTGATAGAAGGATGAAATAGAGCCTTTGAGTTCAACCTAAATTTGTTTTCAGCCCTGGTAGTATTTCTTTTAGGTTATTTAGATACAAGTTCCTTCTTATTTCTCATTTTCTTACCCTTTGCAACCTTTTTTCTAGTAGACTATTTCTTCTTCTTGGTTGGTCTTTTGACTAGGCTTGCAGTATATTCTTCAGGTTCATCAGGTTCCTCCTTGATGTCTGGATCAGTTTGGATATTAATATCTTTATCAAGTTTAATTTTTTTGCCTCGGCCTGTAGTGATCTTCTCATTAGGTCTACCTATAGGAAAATATTCAATTTCTTACTGTGTTTTTAATTTCCTCTTACTAGCACGAGTTACCCTAGCTGCAAGGGAACTTTATTTCACCAAAACATTAGTGGCTTGAGAGGATTTTTTTTATCTTTTTCCAGACTTATTTTCCCTAGAATTTTTGGACTTAGGTTCCTACTGTTTAGGTTTTAGTGACTGAATTAACCAGTCCCGGGACCTTTGAACCTCACTTAAAGAAAACATTACCAATATTTTAATCAACCCTTGGTAGAAAAGAATTTTCATTGTTGTTGCAGGATGTGTCGGAATTCTATTAGACATTTTAGATAGGATTTTCAATAAGAAATAGGGAAAATTGAGAGGAGAATCACCATTCACATGGATTAATAATCTAATATGATAAAGGTGAACTAGAGAAAAATTTCCCTCACAGGTGATGTACCTATGAATGATCAAAAGGGAGATGTGTCATTCTTTACTTGCCCAACTGTGTGGGATTCCTTGGCTCCAATTGGGTTTTTGTCTTTCTAGAATCAAAAACTGATTAACAAACTCCATTACTAATGTTTATTTCTTCCACCATCTCTCTCCATATACTGGTAACTTGCATGATTTTTCTATGGAATGGTCTGTCACGTGCATGAGGAGTTTACCCACCAATGTTTCAAAACCATCAAAATTATGTGCAAAGATCATGGAAATCTGCTCATAATGACCCTGAAATGTTGAGAAGAAATTGAAACATCCTGCATATTTAAATGTTTGTGCCATCTGAGGAAAATCTTATGATAATTCATTCCCTTCTGTCTTTAACCTGGTTATCTGCTTGCTCTTCTTTGATGCCACGACACTGATAAAAATTTGTGCAAGGTTTCTAAGAACGTCTAGGTTTCGATCACCAACTTCTGAAGACTGCCGAAGTCTGGAAACTATATGTTTACCTGCAAAGCATGTATGAAGTAATAGACATAATAATAATAGATAGATCATGACTTCATACATGCGGAATAATAATCGATAGTTTTGATTTGATATCAAGGTGGCGAGTACAACCCGATGTTTCGAGATAGTTGTCATCATTGAAAAACATGACCTGATATAGATCATAAGCAGGTATGTAGATCCTTTGGCAATAATTTTGGGTGTTTAAACAAAATCTCGGAAATGTGGCGCATGCAGAACTATAATTACTCCTAGCGCTGCAAGAATAATGATATTCTTGTAGCGCCCTTTCCACTTTGACAAATTTGAAAATTCAAACGAGGGAAAAGGACATGTGATATGATGGAAAGAATTTATCATATCATATCCTAACTTTTTATTACTTAAAAAAATTTAAAATGTGCATAAAAAGAAAGGAAGCATGCTTTCAAGCCAAGAAAGGGAAGAAACAAAGTTTAACAAAAATCGTGAAAAAGGGATAGAACAGGGATTAAGGATATCCCACAATCAAAAACAAAGTTAAGGACTAACAAAAGGAAATGGAGGAAATAGAGGAAGAGGGCCTAATACCTGTTGGCATCCCAGGAGTCACAAAAAATTAATGTTTTCCATTCATTCTGATGTTGAATTTGATGAGTTTCAACAACTGATACAAATAGGCCAGTTGAATCTTGGTGGAAAACAAGCCATTTCATAACCTCATGCAGCCCAAAATTTTGTCTTACATCCTCACCCCGGTATAGTGAACATTCTCGAGTCTCATGTGCAACCTAACATTGATGGATGGAGAAATGTATCTTCCAATCCTTATTTTGGAGCCAATTAGTGGCTTATTCCTCCCCCTCCACCACCTATTCATACTATTGTTGCAAGTGCACCAATTCCTTTACCTCCAATTCATCCAGTACTACCTGTCCAGATAGATGCTACACATGAATCTATGTTTTCTCCTCCTCCACCAAAGGATCACAATACTACACCAATTTTTTCCCAAATTGACAAAGGAAACAACCTGTTACTTCAACTAGCATGAAAAAATTCTCCTCCTCTGCTCATTCAAAGATCAAATCAAAAAGCAGTGGGAAAATAAGTCTACATGAAGAACATCCTAAGATTGCACAACTGGAAGAGAAAAACTTCCAATATGGGGACTTTATTAAAGAAAGAGATAATTTTTCAGTAAGAAATTTCCTAAATTATTTTAGTTATGTTTAGACAGATTTTGACTATGACACTTTTGAGGGAACATGGTAGAACCGTGGTATTTTATTTTGAGACTTTTTAAATATCATGTTATTTTATGGGAGTCACAAGTGTTTTTATGCCATGGTATTTGAAATGCATATTTTGGGAATTTTATGTGATTGTTCTTATGTTGGGGCGACAAGGAAAATATATTTTGATTATTGAATTAGGAAAATATATTTTGATTTATGAATTTCATCTTTCCATTTTTTGAGTTTCTTAAAAATGATTAATCCTCTTGTTGATATCAAGATATTTCTAAAGGTGGAAAAGAAGAAAGGACTAGGAAGCATTGATATTTGACATGCTTCGAAAGGTCATTCAATTCTCTTGATAGTCTGTGTAGTTTTATTAGAATTTATTATTTACGTTTCAGGTTTGATTAAGATTATTTTGCAGAGTCAAGGCTTGGTTGGCTTGTGACTTGGTTGATCCAATGTATACAATCTTGGTCTTTTTTTTTCAGATACTAGTTGTCTATGTATGATACTAAATTCCATATTATACTTCTTAGTATGATCTTGTTCATTACCCTCGTAGGGGTTTGAAAAGAGGCATTGTTGATGTAACTCAGAAATCATTTGATCACTAAAATCTGGATTTTCTCAATTGAGACTTGTGTATTTCTGATTTCCAGATTGTAATATTTATTTACTTCATTCATTTTTATTTAGTAAACATTTACATTATTTTATTTTTTATTATTTTAATGTTGAAACACAACTTTAAAATAACATCAGGTCCAAGAGAATATTTCTTAAGGGCTGATTGATATTTTCACAAGGTTGTAAACCCAGGGTGACAATCATGTCTATCTTACATTATCCTAGCAAGATTTGAAAATGATTGAGTGAAGACTTTCCATTCCTCTCATCAACAATATGCACAAATTATAATCCTTTATGATGAAGGAGAATCTAATAGAGAAGAGTCGAAAGACTGTCAGTCTTCGGATCTTGGAATGTTCCTACAACTCTTATAAGTTCGCTTATGATGATAGGACCTCGATAGAAGGTGTCCTATATCCTATCAAATTTTGGATCACAGAAAAATATTTGACAATTCCACATTAATTGATCTTGAGAGACAACGTCTCAATGAGGTATGTTTCAATAGCCCTTGGGAATGGTCATATGACTGAATATTTTCCTTGTAATTACAAAATGGTTCCCGAAAAGATATTCTAATTCACCCATTTTGGGAAAAAGGATAGAGCTTCAAAATATCTCTAATCAACATAGGTCTCTTTGATTAAAATTAATATTGCATATGTATAATAGTAGTTTCATATACAAGCACCTAATAACTTAGTAGTGATATAATTTCTTGCTAAAATATTTTAATAGCGAGACCCATTAAAATCCTATGGGACAAAGAATTCTAGTGGGTAGTTGTGGGGGCACAACAAATGATGACTTATTGGGAAGAACCAGTTATATATATCTTTAGATGCACCTCCAGATTATACTATTTCATTTTGTTTTAGATCTGAAAGATTTAAATGTCTTCCTTCACCATGGAACCCACATCATCAAGTTTTTAACTGAAATATGGGAAAGTAATAACAACCCATATGTTCCTTTGAATATTTCCTGTGAGATGATAAGGGATTAAGTTTGTTAATTTAGTTCATAGATAGAAATCTTGGGAAAGTATGACACCACAAAATATTATTATTGACTATCTTTGGGCCAAAGTGTGTTCATCATCTCTCTTTTCTTGGCATTGCTTCACTTTCAGCGAGTGTCGATATCCTCGAAAAAGTTACCTCGGTATCATACAAGCATAACCTCACTTCCAGCGAGCGTCGATAACTACTATGAGTTTACTTTTACTACCCACACAATATTATGGTGCTTCCAACTTCCTTGCTATTGTGATTTTACATTTAATCTTATAGATTTGTAATATATGTATTGTTTTTGCAATTTTGTTGTTCAGGAAGTGGGGTGATATGAGAGTCGCTTTGATATGCTATCCCAGTAAATATTTTTTCCTTGTGGGTCTACTCTGAAAAGACTCGACATGTTCTTTGTGTTCATGTAAAGGGGGGAAATCTCACAAGTATTATTCAAACGACATCTATGGTCGTTACCTTGCCTTTCCCTTACTTTGAAAACTAATAAGTTGAATATGAGAGTGATCACACGGGTGCAGATAACCTATAATTAAGAGTATCCATAGTTATTTTACACAACCTGTGGTTCTCTTCAAAATAGATCTGAAATCATTCCCATTTAGTCTTTCCATATCCCGTGTTCTGTGGATTTTAAAAAATAGTGCAAGGTAATCTTCTCACTTCTGAACACTTGAAAAGTTAGTTATAAAGGAACTTGATTTTAATACTAATATGCAGTCCCCATTTTTTGTTAGAAATTGTGGATGAACAATGAGAAGTAACCGTTATCACCTTATTTGGGGGAAATCAATGAGAAAAACATTTCATAAAATAACAAAAATGAACAAGTTTATTTTAAAAATATTAGAAAAACTCAAAAGGAACATGCTAACAACAAAGAAACCTAATGTGTACAAGGCTAGATCACCAAAGGTGATTAGGAGAAGTATTTTTTGAGAATATGGCCATTTACATGGAGCTCCTCCATGTGTCCCTTCAATGTTCTGAGTCTGATATTTCCTAATCCAATCTTCTCATGAATTTGATATGGACCTAACCACAATTTTTGGAATTTAGTGTGTTTTCCTTTCATCTGATTGGACTTATCCCATTTAAGAACCATATCTCCCTCTTGAAACTATTTATTTCCCATAAATTCTTTGTCAAACCATATTTTGATCAATTCTTGATGTTGCATTAGTTTCTTGTTATATTTATCCTTGTCTTCTTCCAACTTAAGGAGCATATTCAGTCTTTGTTGCATTACTAGACAATCTTTGTCTTGAACAGATTGAGATAATTATAGAGAAGGAATAAAAGTGTTGGTTGGTAAGACAAACTCTTGTCCATAAACCCGAAACAAAGGATGTTTTCCTAGGGAATCTTTAGGTGTTACTTGGTTAGCCCCAAGGGAATTAGGAAATGACAAGGGAAATTTCCTTTGGTGTTCTGTAACAGTCTTTATCGGATTTTTATTTGTGGATTCAACTATCCCATTACCCTAGGGATAGTAATTAGTTACATATTTAATCTTAATATTATTTTCAAGTGCATATTTGGTCAAATTTAATGAAGACAAATATTTAGCATTGTCAAACACTAAATATTTTGGAACACCAAACCTGGTTACAATATGAGAGTCAAGAAAATATATTACCTCATTTTCGTTTACCACCTTGAGAGGAATTGCTTATGTTCATTGTGTGAAATAGTATATTGCAGTCAAGATGTACTTGTGAAGTTGGAAATATTTAGGATTGATCTCTCCTATCACATCTAAACCCCATTGTTGGAATGGACGTTCTATTGAAACTGGTTGAAGAGGGAAGGTGATTTTATTTTCCCTTCCAGCTACATTTTGACATTCTTGGAACCTCCATGTTTACGCATGAGCATCCCTGAATGATGTGGGCCAATAGTAACTTTCTCTGACAATTTTGTGCACTGTGGTATCACCTCAAAATTTCCTCTAGTTGGACCATCATGAAGTTCATATAGAACCTTTTTTGCATCATCTTTCTCTAGACATATCAAGAAAAAAACATCATAGTTCTCTCTAAATAACATTCCCCAAGCAAGGTGGTATTGAGATGACTTGAGCCTAAGAGATATTTTCTTTTTTGGTTCCATGAATTGTGGAGTTGTGCCATGAGTTAAATAATACTTCATCTCATAATACCATGGATCAATATTGACAAGGATATAACAAACGTCTTTTTCCAACAAGTTATGATCTTCATAAAGTTCATCTTCATCATTTTTGTTCCGTGTTGAGTCAATTCTCATCTTGCAAAGTCCTTGTCCTTTAACAATATTTGTAGGCCTTATATATAATTCATATTCTTGTAATGCAGTCATCCAATTGGATCTTTTGTCTCCCAAATATTTCTGGAACAAAAGGTTCGTTACAACAGGGTAAGGTACCACCACTTTAGTTATGGATTTAAGTAGATATGGTATGTACTATGAAATGTTTGACTACTTTAAATACTATATAAGCTTGTTTGTCCACTTCTGGATAATCAAGTTATTCCCCTTGAATTCTAGAATTGATGAAATCAATTGGAAATTCATTCCCTTCATCATTATTCTCAGTGAGGACTGTTGCAAATGCAATGTCAAAGGAAAAAGTATAAAGTATGAAATATTTACAAAAATATGGGCTCATCAATGTTGGAACTTTAGCTATCTCTTCCATGATACTTATAAATGATTCATTTTCTTTGGTTCCCCATTTATAATCAACATTATTCTTTATCATATCGTGGAGAGGTTTAACAATTTATACAAAGCTTGTGACTAACCTCCTTAAAAAATTGATTTTCCTGAGGAATGATTGCATGGATTTCTTGTCATTGGGATATGGGATTTTTGAAATTACCTCATTTTTTCCAAGTTCTATTATTGTATCATTTTTAGACACAACAACCCCCAATATTTTACCTTTCTTTACTACAAACATAGATTTCTTAGGATTCAGGGATATACCATATCTTCTGCATCTATTAAAAAAAATTCTTAGGTGACATACATGACCCTTTTTATCCTTGGAGAATACAATAATATAATCAATATACACTACCGCATAGTTTCCAATTAGTCCTTTGAATGCAATATCCATGGCTCTTTGAAAATTCCCCCCTGAGTTTATTAGTCTGAATGGAATTTTCTTGTATGTATAAGTTCCCCATTTTTTTTCAAAAAGAAGTTTTCAATTGGTCATCATGGGAAACCAATACTTGATTATAACTAGAAAAAACATCTAATAGGGACAACATTTTGAAACCAGAGACACATCAAAAAAAAATTTCCATGTGTGGTATAGGTAATTATCCTTTTCGTAGGCCTTATTCAAGTTTCTAAAGTCAACACATAATTTGATATCCCCGTTATTTTTCCTTACATGTACTAGGTTAGATATCCATTGGATGTTCCTGATTGGAAATACGATCTTTTCTTCCAAGAGTTTGTTTACTTCTGCATTTACTAGAGGTTCCAAGTTTGGATGCATCTTTCTTAGTTTTTTTTTTAAAGGATTTGTTTTAGGATTCATGGGGATGATATTTTAAATAATGTTGGTGTTATATGTCTTGATATCATCATATGTCCAAGAAAAAATGTCTTTATATTCCTTGAACAGTTTGATGAAATCTTGTTTCTCAGTTGGAGAAAAAATCTTGTCAAGGTTGACATTTTGTGGTGTGATGCTTGTCCCAAGATTTATCACTTCAAATTGCATGGATCAACTATTTGTTTTACAGTTTGTAACCTTCTTGAATTTTTCTTGGAGATCATGAAGCTTTTCAAGCCTTACCACAATTTTGGGGATTTTGTTGATTGAAGTGAATTTGCTTCCTAGTACTTGACTTGATGATTCTAGTGAATCAAAGTTCACCTCTTGATCATTATGGCCCTAATTAATGACAAAATATTTGAAATTATATTCCAGATGTATAAAACTTATGATTTGTTGATAATTATCAATGGTTGTCCAATTTTTATATTGTCGGGATCTGAGGGCCTGTACAATAATTCCATAGAAAATGTATGAGGAATTATTCCTTCTGATGGAATTAGTTTAGATGCAACATTGGTTAATAAATATTCATCATAATTCAATGAATGAGGAACAAGACTGATATTAAATGCCAATGTTTTTAATCACATCCCATTCCTCTTGTTGGTAATGTTTAAGGTGAATGGAAAGGAAATGGATAGTGTCTCTTACCTATCTTATCACATTCTTTGAATGACCAAATATTTTTTATGTTTTTCGCCTTCATGTCCACTGCTTGTTTCAGTCCTTGTATGATATCTTCATATTTAGCAGTGTTATTAGTGCATTGGAATCCAAGTTTGCATGCAATTAAAGTTCTTCTGCCACTAGGGTATTTCAGTATGCATCCAACACCTACACCTTCAAGAGACTTGGATCCATCAAATAATAGATTCCACATGTTAGGATCATCTTTATATCTAGCTTGGGACTCAATGCTTGTTTTATTTTTTGATTTTTTTTGGGTTAATAGAAATATGTACATCTAAGTCATTTGTAAAAGCTATATTATTGTGTACATCAAAGTTAGTTTCAATTCTATATACTATATTACATATTGGGCTCAAAAATCTGAGTGCAATGAAGGATTTCATATTGTGTAAATGATTCTGCATGAGGACAAATTTCAGCAACATGATTTCCAAAGAAAGAATCCAAAATGTAGTTCCATAGAATTGAATGACTCAACATTATGGTTTCATTGGGATAATTTAAATTGGTTACCACATGTTTCATATATTGTTCCCTATATACCCTAATTTGGTTTGGTTTTCCATTATAAAGCAACCATAATGTGACCAGTCAATAGAAAAGTATCCATTCAACATAGAAAACCAATCTTTGCTCAGGAGAAATCCATATGTGTCCTAGATGTCAACTACTATGACATCAATTGTCTGGTGCACCTTTGGATTAGATGCCAATCTTATCAAAAAATTATTTAATTCCTCTATGACCTTGACACTTGACATATCTAACGGAATTATCTAGATATCAGATTCCTCATGTTTAGCATTGATTTTTGAAAAACTTTAAGGGGAATAACATTTGAAGAAGCTCCAGAATCTACCATGCAGCTATGGACATTTCTATTAAATATTTCAAAGGTTACAAAAAAGGGTGGTGTATTATATTTTGACATTTTTCCAATGAGGGATATATTGACGACATATTATTTCTTTCATGTTGTCTTTTTATAAGTTTAACCAACTTTATTCTTCTCATTACTTCCTCCTACATTAGCCTCATTGGTATTACTTGGAGCAGTACCTTGTAAAGTCTTAATGAAATTGTCTTGGATATGAGGTAGCTTGATAAGTTCAAACAAAGAAATGTTAGCCTTTGTTTTTTTAGGTATTCCAAGAAATCATGATCAAGTTTGGATGGAGGGCTAGAATGTGCAGTTGGTTTTTCACCAACTTGTGTCTTATGTGTATTGGATGTTGTCTTAGTAGGCTCATAATTTGAAGGATAATCTGAGGATGATTTCATACTTATACTCCTACTGGTTACAACATTTTGGGACATATTTATTTCATCAACATATTCTTCTTCCCCTGCTTCTAAACCAAAAGAAATATCCCAAAAAGAATCAACCTCCTTTTCATCTATTCCATTAGTGTCCTAGGACTCATCTTTTTGTTTTGCTTCCCCCTCTTATTTTTCATTTTCCTTCGACTCAATAGGGGTGTCATTTGCCCAGGATTTTATAAAATCATTTACATTTATACCTTCTTGTTGAACCCCATACATTTATTTTCTTCCACTTCTCCATACTTAAAATTTTTATAATCTCACAATATTTTTGTCCCATACAATACATACTTCTCTTTTATGTGGCCTACATATTGTATCATACTTAGCCATTTTCCCATATCTTGGCAGTTTCGTGGGTGGCAGACTCATGCATGAATATTTTATTCTTTCGCAATCCCACCGCCAATACTTATCTTCTTTTTCCTTTTTCGCGGACTTGTTGACTCATAATTCTTTAAACGATCCATCTATATAAGTCCGACCGATAAATACCATTACTTAACTATTTCACATATTCATGGACTCGTGGACTCACAATCTCATTTTAAAATTTCCTTCCATCTCTGACTCCCCGCCATGACATGCCATAATTCTTTCACACTTCTCGAGTTATATTTAATACTAATTCTACGGACTCAACTACTAAATTGAATTTCAAAAATTTCATTATTAAATGACATTTTTCTCAAGGAAAATACATTTATTTATTATATTCATCCATCAAAAATAGAACTTAAGTATTATTATCTTACCATTGTTCTAAGAAGTGATACAAGGAAGTTCATCAACCTGGTGAAGATGGCTGAGAGAAAACAACAATTTGGCAGAGATACTTTGAATCTGTTCGCTAGATAAGATTGTAATTATCACTGGTCAAGATCTTATTGGTATTATACAACATTGATATACAAAGACAGTAATAAAATTTGGACCTCAGGAATGGCTCATGTTGGTTGTGTTCATGAAGTTTTTTATTATAAATAAGTAGTCACCTGGTGCATAGATAAATTTGTTTATAATAGAAGGATGAGTCCATTGCATAAAGGTTCCCTTATTTCATTGGTGCCATTAGTCTTCAAAAACATTGTTGAAATTACTAGAGTTGAATCTCACCTATAAAGGAGACGAAGCCAGAGATTTTCTTAAAGGAAATAATAAATGAATAGAGCTTCTACAAGAGTATTTGCAACACCCAACATAAATTCCACAATATTTATCTAGGATTCAAGTGAGTTCTCTTAAATACCCTTATCGAGAAATTGCTTGGAGTTTTACTAGAATCACTGGCCAGGATTCTACTTTGACTATTCCTTAGTGCATAACAAGTGTTACCCCTGATGACCATTATTTGGACTCGTAGAATTATTCATTTATCATATTGTTGGTCATGACCGTGTCCACTTTCTCCATCCACTTGATAAAAATATACATATATGTAGAAGTTGGTTGGTTCATCTAACTCAAAAAACCATTAAAATTTGAATTCTCCCATTTTGTGTTCCATTATTACTTGAATAAATTTTATTTCCTTAAATTGGCTAAGAGCAATAAAGATTGAAATTTTTAACTTGGAGTTAATTAAACAAGTATTTTATTTATTTATAATGGAATAGATTGAGATAAGAAAATTGTTCAAGATAAACATTACATATAAAGTATAACTTGATTTTAAAAGTATAATATGCAACTAAAACATTGTATGAGGTAGTGTCAACCAACCCTTCCAATTTATTCCAATTTATGAGGTAGAGTCATAAAGAAAATGTCATAAATAATTTTGTGTTGACGTTATTGGAGATACTTTTGTTATAGCAAGATTTGCCTCACCATTTCTATCTTGTACAGAGGGCCTTTTTCCATTTCCCTATGCAGACTTGTCATCCCTTTTTGATGAATCCAGAGCCAAAAATACACATTTTTCCACATATACACTCCCTATATGCTATACAACATGTGTATACACAGGTTGCTCCACTACAACCCGCGTATATCAGGATTTGTGCCAGAAAATACAAAAATGGAGTCGGGTTTCCATGTCACGAAAGAATATCTATGATCCTTGTCCTTCCACATACCGGAAGCATTTCGACTCATCCCTTCAATTGAATTTTTAAGACTATAAAAGTACAATTCTGAGCTATGGAAAAGAAGAGAAAGCATTCAACTTTGAGAGAAAAGTTACTCTGGAGAAATTACTTCATATTGAGTTTGCATCCCTTTGTCCCTCAAATCTAAACACAGTGTTCAATCCCCAAGCTCTTTCCCTATTGTTGATAGAACCTCATTGTCTCTCACCTATGAGCTTGCCTTTGGTGGAGGATTGAAGTGGTGGAGGCCCAGTTGGAAGGAACTTGGTTTCTTGTTTTCGAACTGTGCCGACACGAAAGTCTATAATGTTGTCACTTCTGTTGATCAATTATTAATAGAAATACTCCTTTCCCGTCCTATTGGTATCGTACAAATATATGATTATTATCCATGAGAATGTTTGTAATTTTTATTAATGGATTATGTTATCTAATGTGTTAACCCCCTTATATTGTCACTATGTACTTGCTCTACTTGTTTGTTGAGAACTTGTTGCAGGTATAAAGCTTTGGGTCGAAGTGCTCAACAATGGAACATCATCAAACGTTGGATCGAGGTAGGCCTCTTTTTTATCTTGCACATTAGTTTATATAGCATATAATGGAATTGAGTTGATTTCTATAGTCATACCTGTCTGTTGTGGTTTACCCTTGGCCATAGATAATTTTTCCCTCGTAACACTTCCATATTCGTCCTCTAACGTAAAACTCTTCTACATGTGGAATATTAATCAAACTACAAATTTATGGGGTGAAAGTAAATTCTACAAGTGTGAGAGAAGGTTTAACAAAATTTCTATGGGAATTGTTGACCAACCCTTCTTCTTTATCTCTCTCAACTAAAATTAATTAGACAATTACTTAAAAAGGCCTAGCTAAAAAACTATATGGGGAATGGTCAATCATCCATTCCTTATTTTTTCCATCCATAAAAATATATTCTAGGAGTAGGGGATGTTACCCCCCCAACCTAGGGGTAACTAAGGAGATGATTTCTTGAGGCCCACAGATAGAAAAACTGGAGTGTCAAGAGTCAATTTGACCAGCAAATCCCACAATGAGCAGATAGAGCCCCTCCTCTCCAACATGCATCACCACTCATCTTCAACATCATAGCAACATCCACCACACCATCTTGGTTGATAGAAGACAATAGGTATTTCTTCATGAGGTAACAAGCCCAGTCTTATGGTAAGTGTCACTTTATTACTTGAAGCACTTGAGCATGTTTCAAAGATTCTTTCTTGATTATGGAACATTTTCTTGGAAATTATATCTTTTGCCTAATTTCACCTTGGTGGTTGTTATGGTATGCTAGTAAGTTGGTCACCCTCAGGAAAGGGGTTGCTATTGGGGGAGTCTCATTGAAGGGTCATCACACCATTCCTACTCATACTTTCCACTTTCCATACTTCTTTCCCTCCATTTTCTCATCTTTTGGGTTGTCAAATTCATTGACCCCAAGAAGGGTGTGTACCTCATTTCGTGGGAAGAAGGCGTTAAAGGCCCAGAGGTGTAGCAACTAGCACTATAAAAATAAAGATCCATAATCTATCCTTCTATATGCTCACCATAAGGTCCTAAGGATTCTAAATTGATTCTCTATAAAAAATAAAGGACCTTTTAAAAGAAAAAAAAATGTGTCTCGCTTGATGTGGGAATGCATTGTGGTGTTCTTTAATTTCCAATGCACATAGCACTCAATATATTTTAAATTAAAGTGGAATTGTGGTTCTCCTTTATTTTCATTTCACATAGAAATCAATGTTCATACCATAAAAATAAAGAAAGGAAAATAAAGAGCTTGGAAAAATGTTGCATTGCAAACAAAGGGATGCAACACACCCTACACAAAGGTACCCATGGATGAGACAATATGATCTCTTGATATGTCAAGAACCCCATGCCCAAGAGTTTTTTTTCTCATCCACATCATACTCTTTACATGATCTAGAGAGGGTCTTCTTGGGAAACATTCCTTGACTTGGAGATTGGCCTACCCAATAGGGCACGGTGACACCCCTCCCATACCTAAATTTGGAAAAGTTTATAAGATCTTTGAGATTTTGTTTAGATTGAAAAAGGGGACTTAATGCACTTGTTTGGGTGGTTATTTTATTAAATTTGGCTTACTTGGCATGATTCATATGACTTGTGGACCCTTGGAGGGTGTATTTACTTGTCTTTGCGGGACCTTGCTCGGTGAAAAACATTCATGAAGGGACTAAGCCACTTGGACCTTCATAGGGGCATGAAATCCCATTAGATGGATGTTGTGAACCACACATTGGAGGCCTAGGATGATGATTGTTTCACCGTGGATGATGTCCCTATCACATGAACATGGCCCGAAAGTAAGAAGAAGGGATGGTTTCACTCGCCTATTCCCAAACATCCCTCTCTTGCAGCATGATGTCACATAGTTAGGAGTTCGTTGGGTGTATTTTTTAAACTTGGAAATGTTGTGGGATTGTGACCTCACACATTTTCTTGATTTGGGTATGACATGGTACCTTTATAGCATGACATCTAATTCATTTGATATCAATAAAACTATTTAAATCAACCCACAGACCTACATCAATCGTTAGATCTACATATCTACGGTGGAGATTTGGTTTAATATTCCAATGTAATATTAAAGTGTCAAACTCATATCGGATTTCAATCAAACAACAAGTGAATTCTATAATATTATGGGTCCACCAAAGGTTGGGTTCACCACCATGCTTTATAACTTCCACAATGAATCTGGGTCATCTGATTTCATATCGGATTCCAAACTAAAAAAAAATGATATTTGATTTAAATTACAGGTACACAAATTGTCGTTAACCCATGAACATGTGCAATCTTCGCAATGGATTATGATTTTCAATTGTATCCCTCAATCGATATTAAACCACATCATTCCAGATATAATAATTTTAACACTGAAAGATTTGACATGGAATTTAGATCGATAACAGAGATTTGATTTTCTAAACTCAACAACAGATTACACTTACAATTCGTTCCACAATAGATTTTGGATGAACTCGTGTCGTGAATGTATAAATAAAATTCATATCTCTCGCAGCAAGAGATCAAAAAGATATACACATTCGACTCAAAGAGTGAAAGTTTCCAAATGAAATTCAATTCCTTTTATTGATAATTAGTTTATCCACATTCCAAGCTACCTACTCTCAACCCTTGACTCATGAACACAAGAGCCTCGATGGGATTAAATACAATCAATTTTTGTTTTTCAGATACATTGTATTTGGATCGAGTACCTTATTCAACCCTATATCCTACATTCTAGATTAGAAATCAAAACAACTTATATCTTTGTTACAAAGAAGGATTGAAAATCCTTGTTGTATCTTTCAATTTGACTTCCAAATTTAATGAAAGAATAAAAAAAAATAAGAGAACCAACTCTCTTTGGTAAACTTGATTTTGACTTCAAAATCAAATGATGATTTTGTTCTTTGATCTCATGCTCCTTCATCAAACTCCTCCGGTAAGAAAAATTCATGAACTCTTGTTCATGAGTTCTTCTATAGTACTGCCACTTTTATGTATGAGTGCAACAGTTACCCAAGTAGCATCTTCTAGTGGATGATCCTTCCACTTCACAAAGTACCCATAGTACTCTTGTCTTCTTCAACACTCTGGTATCTATAATTATTTCCATCTGCAGCTTCTTCTCTATAGGAATTTGTTTCTACCATTTTACTTGTTGTCCAATGTCTCTGTCCAAATCATTTGTTGACTTTTCTGCTTCAGGTTCCACATAAGAATACAAATTTGCTACATTAAATATGGGATATATTCCCATGTCTTCTGGAAGTTCAATCTCATAAGCATTGGATGGAAACTTTCTCAAAATCTTGCAAGGCTCAATCTTTTTAACATTCAGTTTGTTATATGTGCCTCTAGGAAATATTTATTTACTCAATTGTGCCAATATTAAATCTCCTTATTCAAAAACAAATTCCCTTCTCTTCAAATATGCTTTATGTTTTTACTTGAAACTATTTTCATGTAACTGTTCCTTAACTTTTTCATGCAAACTTTGCATATCTGAAGCAAAATCTTCTTCCATTTCACTTTTTTTCTCCATCTGTCCCAAATCTCTGAGCTCAAACACTCCTCTTGGGTTCACCCCATAGGCAATATTAAAAGGACTTAACCATGTACTTATGTTGGGTGAGTCATTATAAGAAAATTATGCTTATGGTAAAGATAAATCCCACTGATTAGGATGTTCACTTACCAAAATTCTCAATATATTACCCAAACTTACGTTTGTAACTTCAGTTTGACCATCTGTTTGAGGATGGTCGGTTGAACTAAAGTTAATACTTGTTCCCAATTTCTTCCACAATGTCCTCCAGAATTGTCCAACAACCTTAGTATCTCTTTCTGAAACAATACTAACAGAAAGACCATGTAGTCTTACTACTTTAAAAAATAGAGTTGCAATATGAGTTGCATCACTAGTTTTATAACAGGGTATAAAATGTGCCATTTTAGAAAATCTATCTATCACAACAAAAATAGATTCATTGACTCTATGAGTTCTTGGCAATCCCAAAAAAAAATCCATACTCACATCATCCCAAGGTATTTTGGAATTGGCAGTGGCTGATATAATCCTGTATTATGGTGTCTACCTTTTTCATGCTGACAAACTTTACATCTTCCCACAAATTTCTGAACATCGGTCTTCATTCCTGGCCAATGATAAAAAAAATACTCAACTGTGCATAAGTTTTTTCATTTCCAAAATGACCAACAAGTCCTCCACTATGATTTTCCTGCAACAAATTCTCTCTCATTGAACATTTTGGAATGCACAATTTACTTCCTTTGAACAACAATCCTTCTTGTAGCATGAAATCCATCCATGGACTTCTATCTCTCAAAAATGGATTCTGACATGCTTCATATTCTTCCTTAAAATATGCATCTTCAGAGTACATATCTTTGAGATGTTCTAATCCAAGAACATTTACCTGGAACTCCTGCAAAACTAAACATCTTCTGCTCAAAGCATCTGCAACCTTATTAGAGCTTCCACTAATATGTTTTAATACAAAAGTAAAATTTTGCATGAATTCTACCCATTTAGCATGTTTTTGATTTAATTTATCTTTCTTAGTTATGAACTGCAAAGCATGATTGTCATAATATAAAACAAACTCTTTAGGCATGAGGAAACGCCTCCATTTCTTCAAAGCTTGGATCACTGCATAGAATTCTTTGTCATAATTGGAATATTTTGTTTTGCCTCATTCAGTTTTTCACTGAAATATGCAATTGGCCTGTCATCTTGACTCAAAACACCTCAAGTTGTTGTACCACTGGAATAACATCTAACTGTAAATATTTTGTTGAAATCTGAGAGAACTAAGATAGGTCTCTCAGTAATTTTTTCCTTTAGTATTTTGAATCCTTTTTATGTTGCCTCTGTCCATCTAAATGATTGTTTTTCTTTCTTCACAGTTTCTAGGATTGGAGCACAAATACCACTAAAGTTTCTTATAAATTTCCTATAGAAACTAGACAACCCATGAAAACTTCTAACTTCAAATATGTTTCTTGGATATGGCCACTCTTTAATTGCTTTCACTTTATC
>JZKD02S1962055.1:30351-46574 GCA_000966675.3 Picea glauca
GACAAAGGAGCAAGAGACAACGTCGAGGAGGTTACAGCCCGCTCTCTGACTTTGATTACCAGTAAGACCAGACTAATTTCTTACAAGAAAGAGGTAAGCATTGTCTTTATCATTTTTTCACTTTCGATTTATTCAATGACTCTTGTCAATGTTGGCTAGCTTCTCACTATAACATTATTTTCTTTTCTGCAAGAAAATGCCTCCAAGAAAGACAAAGACCAAGAGCTCACCTAGAACACCCAAAAAGAAGGAAGAAGAGGTCGGTGAAGGGTCTACACCGGGCACTGCAAGAGAACTTGATTTTGTCTCAAAGACAGAATTAATTATCCACACATCCACCAAAAATAAATTTTCCCAATCTCCGTCGTTCGACGACATAGAGACAAGCATTGGATCTAAAATGGTGCTCTTGCATTGGGGAGACTTGTTTAACAAAATCAGCCAGGAGAATTATCTGGATTTCACACCCCACAACAACCCGAACGTCAAAATATTGGATGATCAAGTGTTCCTGAACATGAGGAGATCATACCTACACAAGGTTGCCTGTCGGACCTCAGTTTTGTCTTGTATCGAGACTTTAGTATGGAAAATCGACCGTGTAGACACAGTGAAATGCACTATCAACAATGTGAAGGGTGAATGCGTTGGTGTTTTCCTTCTAGATGAGGTACAAAAGTATTATAAACCCATGGATCCGGAGGAGAGGTTAAACACAAATTTCGTGGTAAAATTTTATGAGTATCATGACACCAGCAGGTTACTAGCCTCATGGTGGAAAGAAGACAAAAAATTCACAAACAGAAACACCGGCTGGTACAACATGGTAAATCTCAGAGAACCCTACATGTATATAATGGCTTTAATTTGTCAATTATATGGAGAAAAGGACTACTCAAAATTTTCAGAAGCTTGGACGCCCTTGGCATATACCGTGGTGATTTTCGGGAGTAGTTTCAATTGGGGAGAAATTATCTCCAATCAGCTAAGTATTAATATCCTATAGGCCTAGACACCGAAAGAAGGAGAAGTTCCAGTCTTCTACATGGCATCCTACTTGCTGGACTTAATCTGAGCAAGAAATGTTTTCGCGGGTATTAATTTATGCTGGCATATTTCTGAATTTTCTGTGCATGTTTATTTCAGTATCTTATGGGAAAATAGGTACAAAAGATCGTATGCCATGATCTATGATGGGTTCATAGCTAGGATATACTTCATTATTTTTAGAAAGGAATTCCCTAGGCTTTCGGCGGCAACAAAGAAGATGATAGCTAAAGTTGGCCATTGGTACTTCAAAGAGACAAGCACCTATATCAGGGTTTTTGGAGCTACTGGTGCACCCCACCTACTCCTCGTTCATGTCTTGGATTGTATCATATTGGGAGAGGTTTTTTATGAGACTATTTTACAAGGTTATAATGCTTCCTCGGTAAAAGGATACGAAGATAGATTCCATTCCCTATGGTTTTCATATAGGGTTTTATATGGTCAAAGACACTATGCAGGCGAAACAAGAAGGGTTAAACTAGCTTGAGTATCGGTTCCCCACATGTTGCTTTCGTAATCATGATCCAAAAGGTTTAGTTCCCCAGCACATGTCGCAAGTATCCTTCTATCGGGCGTATGCTCATGATATTTTTGAAGATGAAATCTTTACAGAAGGTGCCCAGGACTAGGAGGAGGTGCTCCATAGAAGGGCTAACCCCAATATGACCAGATTCAAAGAGATGACTATGGATGAGCAGGTTGAAAAGATAGAACAAATAGCTTAAGAATCCCTTAGGGTAAGGGAAGAAAACAGAGCAGTAGAAGCAACAGAGGCATGGAGGAGGGGGGTGTTGTTACTAGAAGAAGTCGAAAGAGCTATACAAATATTTGGAGAAGATCCCCCACTTAACCCTTTAATAGAATCCTTGAGGATTACCTCGATCGATAGAAGCCACCCCGAGGAAGAGATCAATGGATGATAGGAAATTCCACCAGAGGAGACCGTCGACCAACAAAACCCCAACCCCATGTCACCACAGGCAGGATCATCAGTGACTACTACAGCTCAGTGGAGGATAGAAAGAGCATCAAGTGGGATGGGTGTGCTTACTATCCTCATAGACTTAATTACCATATATGATGATGAGGAAAGTTCAGAGTTTTTTCAGATAACCCTAGTACCAATCAAAAAAGAGGAAGAACCAGGGGAAACATCTACTCCAACTTCCGACGCTTTGACCCCAACTCCCCAGGAAGGCAACCATGAGACACAGAACACTCTAGACACTAAATTTCTCGACCAATTGGGAATACAGCCTCAGAATAATGGCTCAAGAATGACTTGGGTGCTGGTGAACAAGAAGAAGAAATGCAACAACCAAAAATCGACATCTTAATGGTCTAACCTCCAATTAATGTTGATCCTTTTCCTACTTCCCCATCTAGGACCAAGACTCCACCATTCAATGAGCACTAGAAGGAGGGAAAGTCACCAGAACATACAAAAGTTTCCCCTACCAAGGAACTAAGAGAACCTGCCATGGAACATCTCTATACGAAAGGAAGCTTAGGCAATACTCCGTCATGGGGAGATCAACAGATTCCTCAATTAGTAGATGAAATTGTCGATATACATGCAATTTCTTATGACAAGAAAATCAAATTGGTAATGAGAAGAACTACCAAGAAAAGGAGGCTCACGCTCAATAACACACTTCTCATAACCATGGAGGAAACATTGTTTGACATAGAAAATGCTAAGATGACTGAGATAATCAGAGCAGGTATGGCTATAACTGATGCTACTTTGGACAAGGAAAGAAGGGATGAAATTGAGGTATCTGCCATGAAGAAAGAACTAGACCATCTATGACATCAAGTGGAATATTACCAGAATTTGACACAGGCATTGGTACTCATGAAGAGTGATTTCCGAGAAATGTATGCACAATTCACTAGTGAAAGAGATCTCTTCACCGCTTGCATAGCTAATTTCCAAGAAGATATCCTCATGGGGATAGAAACCTGTAAATACATGCAACGATGGTATGGAAAGGCACATCAAGTTTTAGAATGGATAGACTACATCAACGAAGTGCAGAAGGGCCGAGACACAAAAGAGCATGGCATCCGAGTGCTGATGGATAACAACATCGCCCGAATAAAGAAGACAGTTGAACACTGGGTAAGTATGGTTCAGGAACCTCAACGGAAAATGTAGGAAATATGGGGAGAATGTGAGAAAAGTTGGGAGAAAGTCAATCGGTAAATGAAAAGAATTGACCTACCAGAATTTGGTCCACTGGAAGATTTCATTGATCTACATGACATAGTTAAACAACATCAAGAGCAAGACCTGGCATGGGAAGCAGATATTTCTTAGATTTAAAGCATGATCCCAGGTCAAGTGAATAATTTCATGGAATCCCCGATTAAATCTCTTGCAGTCCTACAAGGCTTAAGTGTCAAGATAATGAAGTACAAGGAACAAGCAATAGAGATAAAAGAGGTCCTCTTCGCTCCGATGGATCAACACGGGTCTCCATATGCAAATACATGCGAAGATATCTTCTTCAAGTGGTCAGAGTACGAGAAGAACAATCCACTTCAGTAAAACCACTAGATGAGCAAAAGAGAACAGATAGATAATTCCGCCACGTGGCATTTTCTTAATTTAACACAACGTTAGTAGCTATTTTTAGTTTAGTTATTTTTTGTTATAAATAAGGGCATCAACCTGGGACAAAGGGTCGATGGTTTTGGAGAGAAAGACATTTTCTGAAATTTTGTAAGAGAATTGTTTATGTGCAAGTTATTTTAATTAACAAGTTCTATTTAGAACCAAAGACACTTCCATCATCTAAGGAGTGAATTTGATTGGATCGAGGGGGATTATCTTTGTCTTCCGATTCAATATTTGTTGCTGTATTGAGTAAGAGTTGTTTTATATGTTATTTAAAGTTATTTGATAATGATATAATACAATTCTTTTATTCTAGTTGATGAATAGAAATCGATTGTGTTAACATGTGATTGATAATAGAGCATTGAAAATTACTTTTCTTGCACTAGCTTCTTGTCACCTGTATGTTTTCTTTTGTGTAACTGTTATCTCAGACAATGTTGAATGTCCACTAATCAAAATGCTATTAATTTTGGTTTGAAGTAGTTTAGATCTTCTTCGTCTGCATGCTAAGGTATAGAGGTTATCCTAAAAACCTAGCCTTCTCCCAACACACAATTTAAGTTCCCTCTACCATTTAGATTAAGCTTTATCTTTCGTTGTTATAAATATTAGAAAAGAACCAAAAAGAGAACTGCCCAGCCTGAGGAAAGGTTTCACAGAAAATACACATCGGTCAGTCACGATTAAAGGCCATCGAAAATTCCAGCCAGATCATGAATCTGGAGAACCTTACCACTCATCAAATGCTTACGAGTC
Source organism: Picea glauca (assembly GCA_000966675.3). Lineage (NCBI taxonomy): Eukaryota > Viridiplantae > Streptophyta > Pinopsida > Pinales > Pinaceae > Picea > Picea glauca. Next base: position 34,784 of record JZKD02S1962055.1, read on the forward strand.
TAATTGGGCCTCTTAAGCAGGTTTGGTTCCTGTTGTTGAGTTAAAGGGACCTTAGAACCCTCAACATAATTGGTACTAGAAGGAGGGCCTGAATGAATGCATGAATAACAATATTTCTAATAAAATACTTTGCAAAGCCTATAGATTCAAAACAACCCACATGCATTTCTAGTCACTCTCAAGACAACCTACATACAAAGAGTACTTTTGATACGAGTAAATCACCTCAACACGAAGAGGAAGAACAATTGTACCCTGAAATACCTTACGCTCTTCCCCACGAGGAGTTAAATAAGTTCATAAGAATCAAAAGAGCTTACGCCCGACAAATCGAAGCATTACCTTTAGCTCCTTTACTTCCTCGAAGAAAAAAAATAAGTAGACAAGTTGTTGACACCCCTGACCAGGAATTTGTTCACACGGTAGAATAACTCATACATTTTTCCCTTACTGAGATCGAACAAGCCCTTAATATGATACCCGAAACACCAACGGGTAACTACTCTGAACCTAGCGATTTTGAATCTGAAGAGGAAGGGTCTAACTCAGATCGCTCAGGTTCCGAATCAAAAGACATGGATGATCATAACGATAACAATGGAGAAGGGGGAAATCAACCTCAAGACAATCAACCATGGTTGGCCAGAGATGATCTGGAAATTCCAGGATGGGTGCATAACCTACCCATACATCCAAAAAAATTACTGCCTAAATTTGATCCCAAAACCTCAGGATTGCCTGAGGACAATATTAAGAAGTTCATATTAGCTATAATATTGATGAATGTGCAACACAGAGATGTAGTGTGTAGGATTTTTCCTTATACCTTTAAGAATTCAACCTTGACTTGGTATTTCAACCTGCCATTTGGTTCCATAATTAGCTGGACAAAGTTTCAAAAGGATTTCTTGGACAAATTTGCCAAAGAAACTACCACAAGAGCTTTGATGGTTGAACTTTTTGCCGCCACTATGATTCCAAAAGAAAAGGTTAAATATTTCAACCAAAGGTTTACCACCATTTAAAAAAAAAATCAAATCAAAGTTGAACCTACCCAGGCGTTGCAAATTGAAGTATACGCTAATGCTCTCACAACTTCTATTTCCATGTTTGTAAAAAGGGTTGATAAACATACCCTAGCCGAAAATTTTGAAGAAGCTAAAATGATTGAATTCCAAATAAAAGTATGCAAAGAAGGTCATATCTCACTAATAAGAAAAGAAACCCAACCTCTACCTAAGAGAGGAATTTTGTTAACAAGACCCTCAAGAAAACAAACAAAACAAGGTCCTGATAAAGGAGGAGATCTAGAAAACCTGTAGCGAATGATCAGAAAACTCTCCAACGAGATCGCAGATATGAAAAGGAATGTTGGGAGGGAAACCAAAATCAAAGACCTTATAAACCCTTTTTTAAAATAAATCTTCCCTTCAAAGCTATAGAACCTCCCCCAGCTAACCTAAACGTCGACTTAGGGAATGTAGCATCTGACTCTTTCTCCACATATCACCAAGAGAACCATTTAGAAAGAGGCTACCCCCAATGGGTACATGCTATGAATCTAATGGAAAATCAATTCCTAGACGAATTTTCTCTAACTGAACAACCCAGTTGTAACACACCCAGGATGAGGCATAATTTTTTTTTCTTTTCTTAAAGGACAGATTTTCCATTCATGGTTTCTAATTTGGAAAGTCGGGGAACTAGTCCGACCTCATGTTCAAGGATCTTCGATTTTGAAGCCAAATGACTCTTTGAGACCCTAATGGTCTCTCTTTGTAATTAAACACAGACCCTTTCGACTTCCGGGTGCAGGTCTAATGGTTCCCGCGACCTTCCCTTCGCGCTTGGGGAATATTTCAGTTTGGGCGCTAGACCCTTTTCTAATAAGCCCCTCCTTGAGGTGACCTTCGACGATAACCTCACGCAAACACACAATTTCGGGCGTGACCAAAGGAGGTTTGAAACTAAACTACCTTTTGGCCCGCAATTCTCCTCAAGCCTCCACGTGTCCTTTCTTCAAAACCATGGTTTGGATTGCAGCCCGCCTGACGCCCTCAACTTTTTAAAGTTTGCACATCTATGATCCCTACAATGCTATGGGACTGTCGATCTCATGATCTTGACGGTGCCTCTGAACTGACGGCTCAATTCTATCCATTTCAAAGCTGCGGATCAGATCTAACCTCTTTCAAATCAACAGCTGTGATTTTCTTCAAAATTTCGGACTTCGGAAGTATCAAGTCTCAAACTTTCCTTTCTTTCGTACGTCATTCTTTCGGAGTTGACGATTAATGGACACCTGTCCTTCTCAATCAGCGGCTCAGCCTCTGCTTCGGAGGTTTAACCTTTCAACTAGATCAACGGTCCTGCGACCCTTTTCTCGATCAACAGTCGAGATTTCCTTCGATTCTCTAGACTTCTGAGATCTCAAATCTCAAAATTCACTTCCCCTCGAAGTAAGCGGATTCCTACCACGTGTCCACTTGAATCAGACAGTTGAGGCTTGCTTCGGGTCTTTACCCGAAATCTATAGATTTATGCTACCTGTCCTCTTGATCTGATGGCTATGAATTACTTCGGTATTTTACCTGGAATCCACCGATCTATGCCACGTCTCTTCTGGATCAGATGGTCCAGATTCACCTTAGACGATCTGACGCTTGAGATTTACTTTGGACGATCTAATGATTGAGATCTAATTCAGATGATTGGACGGTTGATATTGACTTTAGCTCTCCGACTATCCAGACTTTGGGAGTCTCAAATATCAACTGAAAGCTCTCGAACATATTTCTCTAGAGTCCACGATCCGTCGCCACGTTTCCCTCTGGATCTGGCAGTCCAGATTCACTTAAGGTCTTTGGGGTTTGAGAATATTAATTCTCAAATGAAACCCAATGTGATTCACCCGGAGCTTGCGATATATTAACGTGTGTCCTCTCTAAATCAACGACCCTTGTCTCCTTCGGGACTTCGGACTTCGGAGATCTCAGATCTTAGTTTTCCTCACTCTTTGTTTCTCCCAGAACGATTTTACCCAGAGTTATGAATCTGATGACATGTGTCCTCTTGTATATCGACGGTTCCTGGTTGCTTCATCTATTCGGGCTTCGACAATTTCAAACTCTTCTCCTTCACTTTCTCTCGGAGTGCTTCCACCCGGAGTTCAAGATCTGTCACCATGTGCCCTTTTGGATCTACGATCCAGATTCTCTTTGGCCTTCTGGCTCTTTGGATTTTGGGGCTTCGGGAGTTTGTCTCACTCCTCAATTGGAAACCTCTGAAGTAGTTTTCCCTGAAGTCTTCGATCTATCGACATGTATCTCCTACCGACCAACATACAGGATCTAATTCGACTCTTCGGCTTTCGAGAGTTTCAAGATTCTATGCACTCATTTCCTTCCGAAGGGCATTCCTCTGGAGACTCCGATCTATCTACACATACCCCTCTTGGTGATCAATGACCAGGACCTACTTCGGGTCTTTAGCTGGAGTCCAAAGACTTACGCCACCTATCCTCTGGATCCAACGACTGGCATTTACTTCGCTCTTTGGATTTTGGGAGTCTCAAATATCGACTGAAACCTCTCGAAACGATTATCCAAAGCTTACAATCTGTTGGCACGTGTCTCTTGGTGAGGAACGATCAATATCTCCTTGTCCTGACAATGAACGGTCCCAAACTACTTCGGCACTTCGACACTTTGGTAAGTCCACTCTCCTGCTTGTGTGAAGCACCAAGGCTTGGGCACCTTGCTTCGATCAAGTGGCTATTGGTCCTCTGCACTATGATCCAATGACCACTGCCACTCCTCCTCCTGTGCCTGATCTCTTCCGACTTAGAATATTTTCTAAGGGTTAAAAGGCCTCGACCCTTGCCCATCCTATGGGTCTGTCTCTTGGACTTCATCTGCACGCCTGAAAGTGTTATCTCTTCTGAGCTTGATCTCTTTGAGGATTTCAATTTCCCACACACTCCTTGCGTTTCAGGGATCTCGTCAAACTCAGATCGAAGGTCAACGGTGATCGACGATTCACAGTAATTGTGGGGCCCTAACATGCGTGGTATTTATTAGAGAGATAAACCTCTGCAATCTGGAAAGTATTCTCCCAACCTGGTCTAACCAGAGTCGTTGATATTCCATCCTGATGAGATCAACGATGTTAGTGAATTGTGTGCCTTGAACTAGCACATCCGCTACTTTCACCTTCGCGCTCCGCAATGATTCCCCACCCTCGATCTCCATTCATAGATCGACGGTTCATAGTGATTACGGGGTCCCACCTCCATAATCTGAGAAGTGTTCGCTCGACTCTAATCTAATCCTAGTCGTTGATCTTCCATCCCCAATGAAATCAATGACGTGGGTTGATTGTGGGTCGTGAACTAGCAGGTCCGCTAAATTCACCTTTGCACTCCGCAATGATTCCCAACCATCGATTAAATCGAGCGACTGGTGTTTGATTTGGTAACTCCAGTGAGTATTTGAGTTGATATGATGATCAGGATAGCCTCTCCTCCCATTAAATGACTTGTATCCATCTCCGTTGTCATATTCTTAAGTCATGGGTAATTCTAGTGACTTGACTATCGTCTACCTCCTAGATCTGATGGTTAGGACGGTTCTCGGGAATCCTCAGATCTAAGGCTCAGAGTTAACTTCAGGACTTCGAGACTTCAGGGATTTTACCTCCCTTACGACGAACTTGCTTAGTTTGCTGAACTTGCAAAGTTCGAATGACTCCAAGGGTTAACTCCCACGCTCATTCCCATATCCAACGGTCATAATAGACAATGGCTTCTTCTGAACAGATTTCGTACGTTCGTCTTCCAAACAAGGGAGCCTTCCCTTTTGATACTTCAGCCTTGCTACTCTTCTTGAGATTTGTTATCTATGAAGGGATTAAGAGCTTTGCACTCTTTCTCTTGAACTTAACGCTTGGGAGAATCCTTCTGCGCACCCCTTACACTCATTCCTCAACTCTAGAAATTGAGTGGTTCTCGGTCTCTGCCTGCCTCGCAGAGAGCTTGTGCACGTGCACTATCTCTCCTGAGCTTTAACATACTCCCTCCTCCAAGGGACTCAGAACGACTAGGAGTGTCGACATGCGTACGTGAAATTATGCCCAAGGTTGACGAACTCACAATTCGTGGATCTAGTTTAAGCCACCACAGGGTGCAAACAATTACGAATACAAAACATGTCCAATCCATACTTGCTTAAATACACAATTTAAATAGGAAGAAAGAGATGCAATATAACCATTAGGCAAACATACACATCCCTGTGTCCTTCACAGTATATATCTTTTCATTACATAATTACAGCTTAATTTCATAGGGTATGAGAATACTTATGTATTACAAGTTGCATTCAACCAACTGAATGTGGATGTGTGCCTTTCCACCCAACCATAAGCTCAGTGGCATTCATTCTTATCACTCTAGCCACCCTCATGCCAAGCCATGATATAACTAGGGAATTTACGCCATCTCTCAGAGAAACTCTCTCTGTCACAACAACCCTGCGAGGTTTATCAGATGCTTCCTCAGCATCAAGCTCGCGTTTGGGTCCTTGAAGCCGTGTTATCGACACTTCCTTTGGGTTTGCACACCTCCCTTATGAGCTTTTTCTCTCATCCCATGTCTCTGTATGTATCTTACCTTCCCTCCTCTAGAAGGTTTCCGACCTGTCCTGTTCCTTTTGTTAGAAGAAAGCTCAGGTCTGCAGGTCTTTATGGTACTTCGAGCTGACATCCTACAACTAGACCATTTTTCCATTCACGGGGTTGGTTGATAATTCAACCATTGGTCCTCTCATCATTAACTGATCCCTTTCCTCTAGAGATATCATGGCTCGTACTTCAAGGCTTCACCCCCCAAAAGTCAGTTATGGGCATTTTAACAATAATACATTTACATTGTCCACATGCCTTAGCATGATAATCCTATTTTATGATTAATTATATGCTGGGGGAAATAGGGGTGTTACAATTCCCTCCCCCTTAAAGGAACACCGTCCTCAGTGTTCTTTCTCAAAAACACCTGTCATGACTTTCTCATTCAGTTGTTTCAAAAATATTGAACAGGTCCTTTTTCATACCTTTAATATTGGTCACCTGCTTTCAATAATTCTTGGACAACAAGCACGTTAATCATAGTCTTATGCGAAAACATTGCATAACAATTTCTATGAAAATTTCATAATCTTAGCGCAATAATTATTTGCGCAATTTGTGGATTTGTATCCACATGGTTGTTTTGTTATCTAGGCTCATTGTTTTTCCTTGACATACTCATTGGGTGCATGAACCCAATCAATAGTTTACAAGAACTATCAAGGTTTCATTTTCCTTGCGGTCACTCACCCTCCAAGCCCAGGCTCAGGCACCCCCTTCTCTGCTATACAGTCCCTCAGGTGATCCATCTTGCCTTGCCAAGATTTTCTTGCACATGAAGAACTACCCATTGTGTGCATAATCCCAATCAATAGTTTACAAGAACTATTAAGGTCTCCTCTTCCTTTCGATCCCTCACCCTTCAGGCCCAGGCTCAATCATCCCCTTCTCTGCTATACAGTCCCTCGGGTGATCCATCTTGCCTTGCCAAGGTTTTCTTGCACATGAATAATTCTAGAGACTCTATTAAGTCTTACAGTCGAGGCATCCCTCAAAATTTCTCTGCTGAGGCATCCCTCCGACTTGTGTTACCTAAACATAACATATTCTGGGCGATCATGCCTTACCACGGGGTTCTCATGGCTCAACAGTAACCATTTTTCATGATTTTACAGCTTGATAGCCTTTCGGCTCAGCTAAAGTTAGGGACGAAGGTTACTCTCCTTCTCTTGGCACATAAATAGTTAGGGATGAAGGTTACTCTCCTTCTCCTAGCACATAAATAATTAGGGATGAAGGTTACTCTCCTTCTCCCGACTCAATCATAGATAGAGACGAAGGTTACTCTCCTTCTCCTTAGTCAGTCTCTATTTCATGCGATTAGATTATACTCTTTCTCACAGCTCTCTCTCGAACCCAAGAGCTCAATTTCTTGTCTCTGCACTCTTCGTAGATCTTTCCCTTTCACCTGTATCATAGGTATACATAAATTCACGAGACATCATAAATTTGAAATTCAAAAAATTTCTTGTAAATCTGTCACTCACAGATTTCCAAATTCCACATTCTATTCTCATATTTGTTTCACACAGGAACCCGATTCATAATTATGGGACTTTCCTTCCCATAGTGGTTTGCGTCAGCAGGAAGTTGGTCTTCCTTATGGCTTACAATGCTGCCATATTAAAGACTCCTTTGCTTCTTGCACTTTCAACTTCAATCAACCAAACAAATTGTTAGTTTCTCATGCTCATTTATTTTTATTGCACTTTTATAATGTCATCAAAACCAATTTCAGAATTGTGGATACTATCAATCAAATTCACTTTCTCAAAAAGGAAATACCATTTCTTGCAGTTTGGCTCAGTAGGGAATTGGTCTTCCTTATGGGCTTACAATACTGCCATATCCAAGACTCTTTCTTCTTGCAATTTCAACATTCCTCAGCCAAAAAAATTGTTAGTTTTCATGCACATTATTATTTTTTTTTCAAAATCATGCATACTAACAGTCCAAGTCATTTTCATCTATTTAAGGATACAAAGCAAAATGGGACATCATCCCTCACCTATGCATCATTTTAGCCTACCAAATTTTCCAGAATGTAATTCAAATATCAATTGACTTTAGTGAATGTGCCAACATTCGTGGTCACCTTCATACCCAATGTGCCCTTACATTGATTTTTAAGTTTCCCACACTTTACGACATGTACTTTTCTATGGTGCGTTGGAGCTTAGCCAATGTTTTCACCATATGGCTTATTCATTCTCATTCATTGTTGCAACAGGACTATGCTTCCGGATACAGGATGATCACGATCCCAAATCAGTACACATGAGACTCAAAAGTTTCACATGCATACCTTTAAGCATTCTTCCTTTATTAATAACCAGGGTGCCAACACTCATGGACACCCAAATTTGGTTTTCTCTAACACTTATACAATGTAAGTAGAGATGTTGGAAGGTCCTCCTTCCTCAATGGGAAATACATTGTCTGGCCTTTATGCAAACATGCATTTCTTTGAAGCAATTCCATGCAACGTGCTATCTATAATCACTTGTGTTTCCAATCGTTCCTTTATTGGTCCATGTATTCATGACATATCAGTTCATGAATTCTTCTGAGGATTACAATCAGTCTTTACTACCAGAGGTTCACACCTCCATCATTCAGGTTCTCTTTCCTTAATCATATCCTACTTGGGTATCCAAGGCATACAACTGCCTTTCAACGTTTCATACATAACATTAAGACCGTAAAACATTTTAGAAGGGATTCTTACCCAATCCCTTCATACCTTGTGCCACATAGGCATGAAATTTTTATACCTGTTTTGGCTGTTAGAACCCCCTCTGATATTATCCCATCAGTGGTGCTCCATGGGGACTTTTAAAGTCCCTTCAACAATATTTCAATGAGAACCTTCTCATAGTCATCCTCTGATTGAGGTTGTTCATTATTGGCAATTGTCTTTCTCAACAGTTCCAATCTATTTCTTTCTACACATGACATACATCATAAACACATTAGTCGTCATGAAATTTAAAAATGCAAGTACCATAACATTTAAATTAATAAAACATTTTCAGACATGTCCTAGCATATCTGTATGCACTTCATCACATTATCCTTAATGTTTTCATGAGTGCAACACAACGGTTCTCAATCGTTTCTACAGTAATACAACCATCCTCACTTTGGTGTCAAAACATTTACTTTCATCAACGTACTAGCTTTTTCATCCCAGAGAAAAACATAATGCACAACAAGAAAAGAATTGAGGACTCTCCCCTTCTTCAAATTCTTTCTACATCCCCTAAGAATTTTCAGCTCAACTGAGTTATTTCTAAGGCCTCACTGTCTTTTATCTGCTTTTGCAATTTACTCCCTATTGTGATCTTCCTTCTCTTTTCCTTGAGAAGCCTTGGTAAGGCCTCACCCTAACCTTTTTGGAATACAACAACATGCTTTAATAACAAACTTTTTGTTCATAATGGGTCATGAACCTGTGCATCCTGCACATTACCATTCGGTTATCAGAATGGTCAATATTCATTTATTAGTCTTCTATTCATTACATGATGTTTTTCAAAATGTAATCCAGGATTCTGGTATATATATATAATCTTGTGGCTCACTGCTTAATTCTCAGCAGTCATTAAGGTTGTGACTTTGTTTTCCTGACAGAGTCTTCACACAGTTCCTCCACAGGGAATTCCTTCAGCATGCAACTTCCTTATTGCATATCCATCAATATTTGTGATGGCCTCAACCTTGATTTAGCTTCAACAGTTTACCAAATATCTCATAAGGAATATAAACATGCATCTTTGTCATGTACCAAAATTATGTATCCATACATATTATGGATTTGTTACTTACATCCATGATGTACTTAACCATATTCATAATCCTAAACCTGCCTGTAGCGGTCATAGGTATGTTTCACATCCCACCTACATCTCTACTTTTAAGATCAGTGAACTCAGGATTGTTCACAATCCTTCTCATGTGATTCTTAAAGGCATAATCATTTGCCTCTTATTATGACAATAGAGCATCTTTGCTCATTTATCCTTTTTATCTAATTATGTTAGTATTTTCCCGAGAAAAGGGAATACATTCCCCCTCAAGATATTATTTGGAACAAAACCTTCATGACTCTTCGGAATGGAGTCAACCATGCATCCATAGTATTCATTTATTTTGGACAGGAGTAATTCTTTCTTTATATTTCACTCATCAGGGAAACCATATTGTACCTATAACTATACTCTTACATCATACATGTGCATCACTTACATGTTTAATATCATTCATACCTATCTGGTATTAATATCATGCTTCATATTAGGAAGCTCCACAATGCATTAAACCCATGCACTCAAGCACGATTAAACACAGATAAGTATTCATCATGCTAGATTATTGTGTGCACTTTTTCCATGTCATTCACACACATGGACATATCAGACTTCTATATCATTTTCCCAAGGATCTTCCAATCATCCTTATTGTTGGTTGTGCAGCCTAATTATCTTCCTGATTCAGAGGTCTTTTACTTTCAGTCGTGTTTATACCCCATGAAGTATTTACACCCCAAAAGTATGTACACTCTTCCACGCGGGGGAGTGCAGAGGGGGGGTACCTCCTCTGCAGGGTTTGGGGGGGCTATCCCCCTGGCTGGGGGGTTTGGGGGCGAAGCCCCCGAAGCAAAAATTGCCTTGTAAATGTATATTGTAATTTCATTGTAAATCTGGACTGTTCATTATAAGGTCGCAGATCTAACGGTAGAAATTATGTTAGGGTTTTTTGCCCTAGAAGGCAACCCTTTTTTATGAGGGAAATGTATTGCGGCTATGGTTGATGGTGAATATTGTATTATGAGATAGGAGACTGTGAGAGAAAGAAGAGGAATTTATAGCAGGTTTGATGTAGGTTGTATCCCTTCATATGCTGGATAATAATAAAGGAAGGACCTGGCAATTTCTCTGGTGGACATAGCCCACACTGGGTGAACCACGTAAATCTGTGTCTCTATTGTATTGTGTATCTTCTATGTTTTGTTTCCGCATTTGTTTTATTTTATTGCTCCACGGTCCTATTTTTCTAACAAATGGTATAAGAGTGAAAGGTAACTCGCAGGAAAAGAGGGTTCCTGGTTTGAGTGGGAGCAATGTTGGAATATGAAAATTTTAGGGTCGAGAAATTTAATGACCAAAACTACCAGTTATGGAAGATGCAGATGGAAGACTATTTATATCAGAAGGATCTATTCCTACCATTGGGCGGAATAGAAAAGAAGATGACTGCTACGAAGGACAAAGAATGGGAGATTCTTGACAGAAAGTCTCTAGGAACGATAAGGCTGAGCCTGGCAATGTCGATGGCTTTCAATATTTCCAAAGAAAAGACAACGAAGTGTTTGATGGACGCGTTGGCCAAATTGTATGAAAAACCCTTGACGTCCAATAAGGTATTTCTAACGAAGAGATTATTTAATATGAAGATGTCGGAAGGTGGGTCTGTTGCAGATCATTTAAATGATTTTAATATGGTTACTAATCAACTAAGTTCTGTAAAAGTGGACTTTGATGATGAAGTCAAGGCTCTTCTAATCTTGTGCTCATTGCCAAAAAGCTGGAACAACTTGGTCATGGTTGTAAGTAACTCTGTCTCTGGTTCAAATACTTTAAAATTTGATGATGTTGTTGGTGTTATCCTTAGTGAGGAAATGCGATGGAAAATCACAGGTGAGACAACAGGAAATGCGTTGAACATGGAGAACAGGGGAAGACAAAAGGATAGAGGAAAGGGTTTCAGGAACCATGGGAATTCTAGGAAGGGCAGATCCAAATCCAAGCTTGGAAAGATAGAGTGCTGGAATTGTGGGAAGAAAGGACATCTGAAGAAAGATTCCAGAGCTCCAAAGAAACAAAGAGATGGATAGAAGGAGAGAAATTAGGAAGCAAATGTAACAGGTGATGTGTTACCAGATGCTTTGATTCTTTCCGTAGATAATATTTTTGAGTCTTGGGTAGTAGATTTAGGGGCTTCATTTCATGCCACACCCCATAGAAAACATTTTCTAGATTATGTTCAAGGTGATTTTGGATAGGTTCATTTGGGTGACGATGCACCATGCAAAATTGTTGGAATGGGA
>JZKD02S1962077.1:19604-35838 GCA_000966675.3 Picea glauca
CTCTAAGAGAATATAGGCAACATAACAATACAAATGAATTCTTGGAAATATAGTGTACCCATGGCCTCTTTTTATAGCAAATATTTGAAGCATTATTCAACCAGTCTTTAGTGTGAACAAGGGGCTCTTTAGGGCACCCTTAGGTCTTTGAACAACCCCCCACTCGGATTCGGCTCAGATTTGGGTCTCAAATCGACTTGGGAGATGAACCATAAGTGGGTGGAAGGCCAACCAAAATCATAAATGCGTCGTTCTGAGGTATGCGTGGCTTTTTTCACCCACAGTCGCACGTCCGACACATGTGCACTTTTTCGAAGTTTTCGACTAGCACATGTGTGTGTGCTTCCTTTGTATCCTTAGCACATGCTAATTTTATAACCAGTTGTATAGTTTTGTGCCCTTTGGAAATGCATTTTTTGGACCATGGATGAACTAATGGGTGTTTGGCGATGCTAGATTCCTGTAACCATTTGCGAACAAAATTCCGGTGAGAACACTTAGGAAAACACTGATCAATTTTCCACCTTATCCTTTAGGAAATAATAATAAAATATTATCCCCTTAGAGGTAATCCCCCTAGGTTATCCCCTAGGCCCAAACACTTATCCTCCTCCCTTACCCTACCTAGTGGAAGCTTAATGCAATGTTGATCTACGAGATGACAAAAGATAGCCATAGATTAATACAATGTTGATCTATGTGACAATAGATTTATTAGTAATATTTCCAGCATGGTGATTGTACTGAAATATTTTACATTCTCAAATGATCTCCATCATAGCCTAGGAAAAGGACATAACAAAGTGAGCACCCAACCCAGGGTCTTTGTCCTGATCCCAAAATGGTGTACAATTCTAGCCATGCAAATAGATGACTTGATGTCGAACATGGTAGAAACCACTTGACTATCGATCATTGAGTTATATTGTTAACAAATGCAATGGAAATCACCAATGATGACAATGATTCCCAAGGCACCTTTAGTAGATTCCAATGAATGTGAATAAATGATTTGAGGTAGAACATTCATGGAATCATCTAATCAGAGGTCAATGGTGCAAACCTACTATGAAATTGGAATTGGTATGACTCAGAGACAAGAATATTACCCAACTGTAATATGAGACACAAACAAGTGTCATCTTCGAGGGCGACAACAACAACTTCCATAATGGATTCCAAAAACCTTGGCGCACTTCTTTCAATTTCCCCCCCACCACAATTTGTGTGTACCTCTTTGTTTTTTAACGAGCTTGAGGAGGATAACATATGCTCGATATATCTCATCTTCAATGAGTCCCTAGACATATGTTTAACGAACCTAAAGAAGGAGGGGTTCAGTTCCATATGGGTCCTAGGGATTGGTCCCACATAGGTCCTTCAATGCATACTTTTACAAGCCCAAAGAAGGTATGCTCGGTGGTTTTTCACATTTAGAGAGTTTGAAATGAACTTAAAGATGACTCCAAGGGTGAATTTTTCATAAATTTATCCTCCTGAGTGCAAAAAAGGGTAAAATAATACAAAGGAGAACTCTTTTATTCATGTTTAACTAGAGTATTCATTTTTTGTAATTAGTCTTGTGAGGTCGAAAAAGAGATAAACTACCACTAGAAAGATGCCCTTTCAAACCTTTTAACAAGTGTGAAAGGAAACAATATCACTCGAGAACATTTTCATGTTTAGGGAGTTTCAAAAGATCTTAAAGGAGACTCCAAAGACTTCATTTTTTGTATAGATTTTACGAGTCTGAAAAAGAGATAAAAGTATACTCGGTAACCTATTCTCATGTATTAATGAGCAAGAGAAAGAAAAAAGAATAAGCTAGGTAACTTATTCTTGTGTATTTGTGAGCAATAGAAAGAACAAATACTAAGCTCATTCTAGAAATACTACTATGTTACGATGGGAAGACCCCCCAAGTAAGGATCGCTCCTAGCAGTGTGTCTCTCTAGAGGTATATTGCAAAATGGAAGCATCATGATGTGAACAACTAGTGTGAATCATAATTGTAATGACTATAATCAAGCGATATGGAAAATAACACAAAGAATTAGCAAGTTATAAGCAAGGGAGATGGAAAATAGAAGCAAAGCAGTGGCAAGCGCAACCATTAAGTAAACAATTTTCTTCATTTTTTTAATGAGCTCGAAAGAGAGAAAGAACTATGCTCATTCTTCCCAATGTAATTTCCAAAGATTTCGAGTGAGGATATCAATGGGTAGTTGGTACTTTTCCCACAGCATGAGAAGCTAGTGGCTCAATTCCAGCATGATGTACAGAAGCTGGGGACAATCCCCCCAAGCTTCATTTTAATCACTGACTCTTCTTCTATCGCCAATTTCTATACTAAAATAGACTCTTGGTTACTAAGAGGAAAATTTTCACCAGACAGAGAGGAAGAAAAAGGATCAACTGATGCAAGTGGATGAAATGAAGGTTCAGGTATGAGTTCTAGTGAAAGACTCAACTCAAAGGGAGAGGCAGTTGTTTCATTTTTTAACAATATTGACATAGGAAAAGAACTATGCTCATAACCTCTAGGTTCGATACCCAAACCTCTATTTCATTTTTCAATGAGATTGACATAAAAACAATAACTTTTCTCAACTATGGTTTCATTTTTTAATTATCTTGGGACCCAAAATAAAACTATGTTCACGTCCTCTTCTTCATCATGGCTTCCAATGGGACAATGGTCTAGAAGGAATACATGTCAAGGGACATACCTCAATCATGGCCTCCAAGATGTCTTCATAAGATGGAAGAAAAGAACCCTCGAAGGAATACATATCAAGGGCCACAATAAAGTTAAGGAGATTAGGCTCTAATATCCCTATTGAAAATATCACCATGTCAACTACCAGATATAAGTCAAAATAATGCTCATTCGGATTTGAATGCATGGAACATGTTTCCACATAATTAATCTATGGCAAGAGTGTACCACTTGCACATAAGGACCATTTAGGGAAGGCAGGTGGCTGGTAGTTAGATGAGGATCAAGAAATGCAAATTGATCAATAGTAAAAAAAAAATCATTATGAGGGAGATGTATCACTCAAAGAAGAGTGAACATGATAGATTTCATGGCGTAGACATAATATTTCCTAAGGAGAAAAGTAAAATCCAAAGGGTCATGAAGTACCATGATGTCAATATAGATGACATTCCCTCCTAAATTAATGGTTAATTGAGAAAGGATCCCTAAAGGTTGAGTGATTTGTTTGTTAAAAGCTAACAAATTATGGGTGACTGACACAGGGTGAGGACAACCCAAAGCTTGCCAAGAAGTTGAGGATAGAATACTAATGGAGGCACCTTCTATTGATATTTTTGGTATTTACGGTAGGTATTAACCTCCACGTGTAACCTTGACAAGACTTGACTATTCTGGGAAGCAATAGAAACCCTAAAAGCCTTGGACATAACCCTAGCAGACAAGTCGACTAAAGAAAATAATTAATATTGAGTTTTTAACCTCTAGAAAGAGAAGTCAACCCAGAAAACTAAGGAAGAACAATATAAATACAGGATGATAGAGCTCATTTTGACACACACAACTCACAAATGTAGAAATCTAGTGTGCACTATAGAAATTCAACAAGTGCACAAGTTTAGAGAGTAGTTGTAGCTACAGCTACTACAACTTGTATTTTTTCTTTTAGGCTTGGACCTTCTCTTGGTTACAGTTTGGATTTTCTTCCTTTTATGCTAACTCGAGAGAGTGATATGCTACCTTGATTGGCTATTAATCCTAGAGTTTTATTTCAGAATCATTCTCTGTCAAGGTTAAGGTGCTCGGGGGTGGCTTAAGCGTATGGTTGGGTAAAAATATTTCGATATTTTCTATGGTTAAATGAGAACACCTATTATTTTTAACAGTTTATGGGCCCACACTACCTTCAGACAGTCTAACCACTACAAGATAAATTAGGAGGATTTTCTCAGTTACAGTTGCAGTTGCAGTTAATTTTTTTGTTGCAACAACGAAACCCTAGGCCTCTTGTTGAGGCACCTCAATTGAAGAGATTGACCTAATTTCTAGATAGCCTAGTGATCCCTAACCTAGTGCACCTTCTCGTACTCTCAACAAGCTAATATGTCAAGTTTGAGTTTTTGGTCAAAGTCAAAGGTTGACCAAGTCAAAGAATTCATGAATTACTCTATGAAATCATAAAACAAGTTAGAAGGGACTTCTAACTTTAGAACATGGAAGACAAGGATTGAAATTATCATTTCCTAGAATTAAGTGTTGGATATCGTGAAAGGAAAGATCGTGGAACCACAGTTTGAAGAAGGAGAAGAGAATGAACCTCAGAACATTGCAATATAGCAGAAGTTCAAGGACAATGACATCAATTCAATGAGTATCATAGTGGACTTTGTAAAAGACCACTTGATACCCTACATCTATCATCTTGACTCATATAAGAATATGTATGATGCCCTAACTAACCTCCTCTCATTCAGAAACATTGGACAAGTAATGAGTCTGAAGAATGAGCTATGTGACATGAAAATGAATGATGATGAGAGCCTAACACCATACTTTATAAGAATCTCTTAGTTAAGAGATCAACTAAAAGCTATTGAAGAAATCATTTCATAAAAGGAACTGGTAAATATAGTACTCAATCGCCTTCCTCCCCCCTTAGACTATAAGCTCCCCCAGATTTGGATCAATCCTCCCCCCTTAGAAAATGACGGTTCCCATCATTTTTCCCATGCTAAAAAAAGAAACCCAATTATGTTCATCGTACCATCATGATTACAATGTGTTAAGTTCCAATGACGAGAAGTGTTTTGTGTGGTTAACACATAACTGTGGATTTGTGGATGACCCATAATTGGGTTGGAAATGTCAAACTTGTTGTTAATTCCAGATACAATTTATGCGATATTTTACATAGGTAAAAAATTACAATAGGATTAAATAATAAATCCAAAAATAAAAATCGAAATGAGGAAAACCCTATTTTTCTCATGGTGGACTTGTAGTTGCAATTTTGTTCATATATTTTTTTATACAGATGATGAAATCAAATGTTTTTGAATACCCATTTGAGGTATCGAAGAGAAATTTCCATTGATATACAATACTTGCTCTGTTATAGCATGTGGAGTGAGAAAACGCTTCTTGAAACTCAAGGGATGCACAATTGCATTGTCTTACAGACCTTTGGTACTTCAATCAATCATATCTCACAAACTAATGGTTATGGTTTAACCACACAAAACCCTTCTCTTCATTGGCACTTGGCACATTGTAATCATGATGTTATGATGAACATAATGGGGTATCTTTTTTTCAGCATGGGAGAAATGATGGGGACCAATATTTTCTAAGGGGGGAGGATTGATCCAAATCTTAGGGGGGATATATCTCCTAAGTTTGGATGTATAAGTCATAAATTCATATTTTTATGTAAAATAGAAATTGATAGATATGTAATTGACAGATTCAAATCTAATCAAAATTGACTTTCTCAAAAAGATGACTTACAAAAAAACATTAGGAAGAGAGTGAAGGTCAGGAAGGCAAGGTCCCAAAATTGGCCTCATTTCATGTAAAGGTTCTCCTTAATGGAATCCTTCTTCTCCAATTCTCTCTCTTTCACATTTTTTGTGGTATATTTAGTTCATGGATTTTCATCAATGTTTTTGTGATTAAATTCATGGAATATTTTCATGTTTTATGTCCTCCTCTCTCGGCCCAGATCTTATCCTTCAAGATCTAATCAGATCCTCATGAGATTCACTGGAAGGTAGAAAATCACTTTCTAAGGTGCATCTAGGGTACTACCAATTTTGTCATTCACTACATCTATGATGTTTATCATCTTGTGGGTTTCACTAACTTTGATTGGACTAGTTTAGTTGATGATCGAAAGTCCACATATGACTTTCTCTATCATGTTGGATTGATGCTATTGCTTGTTCTTGCAAGAAACAAAACTATTATCATCTTTAGAATCTGAGTATCCTACTGCAGTTTTTGTTAATGAGGAAGTTATTTGGCTTCGACAGTTAATGACAAAGTTTGACATTCAACACGATCATCCTACTATTATTTGGTGTGATAATCAAAGTTCCATACACATTTATTGCAACCCATTGGAGCATAAAAGGAAAAAACACATTGAGATTCACATGCACTTCATTCCACAACTCATCCAAGATGGTGTTATCAACTTGGAGAATTTGCCTACCGAAGACCAAGTTGCAGACATCTTCATTAAACCTTTGGAAACATCTCATTTTCTTCAGTTATGATCGATGCTTGGGGTGAAGAAAGTTGTCTTTGGGGAATCATCTTGAGTCCTCCAGCCATAAATTTTGTTTATGTTGTTTTCTTTCTTTTGGGAAGGATTTCTTCTTTTACAAGTTTTATCCTTTCTTATGTTATGAAAGTTTGTACATTGATACCTTAGCATGCCGAGCTACTCAGATCCATTTATGTCATCCTTGTTTACTCGTTATGGCCTAACCCTAACAACTATATTTTGTTAATCTTGAACCTCTTCCATTACTATATATGTAGCAAATATTCTCTTATATTTGATATATAAATGTAATAAATCGATTCCATTCTCTATTGTAAAAGGTATTTTTTTGACTTTATAATTAGATATCTTCAAACTAAATTGAAAAACCAAACTGAAAAGTCATGTTACATTCACTGGAAGTGCCGGTCATTAATATTTATATAAAATATAAGAGAACAAACTGAAAAGTCATATTCAATCGATTTTTATATAATTTTTTTGATGTATCATAATGGCTCTCTTTCCACTAAAATATAACTTATTACGTCGAAGGCATTTTTAAAGGGGAGGTTTCCCTCGCCCCCTTGGTCATCTGTCCACATCCTATTAAAGTCTGCCACGTATTATTGCCAATGTTACTAGTTATTCCATGCATCGACTTACTGAGATGATTAGAAAGCGGGAAGCTTCCTCCATCGACGTGCTCTACTTGACCTTCCACCTTTTCAGAGATTTCGACAGGGAAAATTCGGATGATGGTTTTGGGAATACATATCGGTTCAGCAGGTTCAATGCCTGCTAAAAATCGTGGAGGGCTCTTGTGATAGAATAATGGTTACAGTTACCATTTCATAGCTCGTTGGGGATTGAGTTTACCGGTTCTAGAGTCTATAGATTCGGAGTTCTGGTTACCTTACGGTTCCCATCTACAAAGGCGGTTGGCGAACGAGGATATCTTTATTTGCCGCTCTATGGGATGAACAGATTTTGGTGCTTGCGTTGAACTTGGAAACAAAACAAGCCCACCTCATATATTTATTGGATACCACTTTTTCCAGTGGTTGTTCCCAACAGGTTATTAGCAGATGAGATCCCACGCTACCTATGCAGGTCGGTTGCAATGGTGGTTCACCGAATTTTTCTTCCCATATTGTGGGGCAGGTTCGATACATCTACTCGTGGATAGTTAAAAAATGGTTAATAAACCCTTTGTATTCTTGGAATAACAAAACCTCTCTATGATTGTTGAGCGTTTTTCCTAGGGTGCTCTCTAGCTCTATCAGAGCGGGTGGTCCTTCCATATTGTGTGGTAGGTTTGATGCATCCTACTATGGTTCTAAGATGGTTAGTAATCCCTCTATGTAAATATTGAGTGATTTTCCTAGGGTGCTCTCTGGCTCCGTCTATGTATGTGTTCACAACGGATGATCTCCGATATTGTGGAGCAAGTTCAGTGCATCCTAGTCGTGAATGGATGGCTCAAAGATGGTTAATAACCCCTATGAGTGTTGGGCAAGGTTCAATTGATGAGGCCCTTTGCATGATTGGTATAGTTTCTTATTTGTCAAGGAAGGCACAGAAGCCTGCGCTTGTGGGTTTATTCTCATGAATTTGCTTCTGACATTCTAAATTTCAAACGATTGGATCAATTCTCATCTATGACAGGCTGATTTAAGGTCGTATTTAAAGGATTTGCCTTGAATTTGTAATTATAGGTGCATGTATAATGATTATTGAAAATTGATAGTTGTGTGGATATTGTCATCAAATCAATTTTCTTTTTTCTTTCCAAGTTGTGGAGGTCTTAAAATCAGGTTGTATTTTTAACTTTTGAATAGTCTTTTTAGGTGGTACGTTGCTCCATACATACATAAATTACTTCAAGTGGCTTCAAATTATCTTCTTTTCATTCCTACCTTCTTACTTATTGAAAGTTATTCAACTCAATTGGGTAGGAATCTCTTGGTTGTTTTTAATAGATTCACATCGTTTGGAGAGAGTGTTGCAAAGGTTTTGGTGCAACACACCCAACAACCTCCCCAATGGTACCAATACCCATAACTGCCATAATACAAAACACTCCCAACAACCTCCCCTTGTGCATTGCATGCCTTGTACATCAAGACTGACACATTCTCATACACAATTGCAGAGGAGGTGCTATGAAGAGAAGGATGGTCACGAAAAAGAGTGTTGCAAGTGCAACACACCCAACAACATCCCTAATACAAAACACACCCAACAACCTCTCCTTGTGCATTGCAGACCTTGTACACCAAGACCGACACATTCTCATACACACTTGTAGAGGAGGCTTTATGAAGGGAAGGATGGTCAAGAAGAAGAAGAGTGTTTAAAAGTTTATGGTGCCCGTGTAGAATGTACTTGCAATCTTAACCTAAATCTATCTTAATATAGATCCCTGATTTCCTATTATAGTGGCAGACGGTGCCTACACAAGGCTAATAAGATCCTCAATCACTGAAACATCTATTACATTTCCATGAAGTGGAACGTGCTCACGCAATAAAAGTCGAGAAGCCATATCACATTGTACATCAAATAGATAAACTAGGTGTCAGCAAGAGAGCTCTTCAATCTTTGGAGATTTGCAGCGCACAAGCAATTATTCCCAGTCTCAAGGCCAAGGAAGCAAGTATATCTCGATACTATAGGATGCAACCTCAAACACCTAGGGAGCTCCTAAATATCAAAGGATTTTGTTGCAAAAGTATATTTAATTTACTTAACACAATACCCATCAATAATTTTATTAACAAAGGGCCATTTACATTTCACATTCTTATGTTTTGGGTTTGATCAAAATAATGAAGCATTTACTCAATTGAATCTTAATGCATTGAAGATTGTAACTCTTTTTTATAATTACTCTACCAGAATTAATCCATTAAAATAATTCCATTTGCATGAAGAACCTAAACTCTTACATTGTATTCTTTTTTTAATTACACCGAAAGGCGTACACTTATTAGTAATGGGCACAATTAATCACCTTTTAATCTAAAATTTTAATCTGATGGCTAACAATTGAAGATGCTCGCATATTCTTAGTCGTTCTCCCAAATCAATGAATGTGATTTATTTTTCATAACTTCCTTGTAGTTTTGAATGCATCCGTTAACCTGTTTACTTTTTAACATTCACCTAATCATATTAAGAAATTACTATAGCACTATATGATTGCCACATTTAAATGATTAATTTTTGGGATTATCATGTTTGGATTTTCTCAACTATCCACGCGTTTCATTTTCTGGCTGTCCTCGACGGGTTTCATTTTTTGACTGTCCACTATTCGCGCCTTTCATTTTATATAGATGCATGCAGGCCGAATGGAAGATGGCGGCCACTGTCCACGCGTTTCATTTTATATGGATGCATGCGGGTGGAATGGAAGATGGTGGCTACCACTGCATCTCTGAATTAAGCAGAGGATTTTTACTAAGCGGGCAAGCTTGGCGTTTTTACTATATCAATTAGTTCTTTTTATAATTAAATTGGAGATTTTTACTGGCGAGGAATTTTACTAAGTCGAAGATTTTACTGGGCCGAAAATTTTACCAGTTGAGGATTATATCTTTCGGCATTCTCCAGCCGCGAGTTAGAGGTTGTGCTAGTTGTATAACAATTGACATGGAGATGGAAAACACCTTCGATGCAGCCAATTTTCTAGCACTGATGTAGGCATACACATGATATATTATTGAGCTAATGAGATGTTTATGTATAAGCTGTAGGCAGGGAAAATTTCTATTGATTTTATGAAATCTTGTGATACGCCTTATGGCCAATGGTGATGTTGAATATTGAGCCTTACGAAACACTAGATTGTGTATAATCAAGAGCATATGCTTTACCTGTGAATAGAGAATATTAGCAAGTATCCATTGAAAATACAAAGACTATCTAGAACTTTCTTTGTTTTCGTTATGGACTAATGCCTCTTCTTTGATGTCTGGAAGGATCCATTTCAGGGTTCTCCATCAAGCCTCTAAGCCCCTCTCTTTCTATATATTTCTGCAACATAAACCTTTATTATTTTTTTGTTTCTTATAAAAAAGGAAATATACTTGGAAGAAGGAAAGCCATTAGGAATGATACTAACCTTTCCATCATAATATTTCACATTGCTAATGTCTTAAAGTTGCTCAAGTTTTGCATGACATATTTATCTTCCACATCATTTGATTCAATTTGCAATTAGTTAAAAACTTTTAACTACTCTTCACATGAAAGAATCAAATGATCAATCATCTTTGAAACCTATTGTTTTATGAAAAATTGTATGTCTAAGCCAACTTTTTTAGAATGGAGTCTTTTTCCAAATCTTTAGATTCTCATAGGGATCAGTTATAAGACCTTGAAATACATGGTACATGACATCTTGATGAGAAATATTAAACCCAATTATATGTTCTTCCATTCTTTCTTTTTATTTCTGGATATGTCATTCAAAATAGAAAGGAGAATGACAAGAAATTTCAAAAGGTCATTTGATGAGAAATAGCGGGGCAAGAATTGAAACTCGTTTTTTCAAATAGTCTGTTCAGAACATCATGAAGATGCATCTCCTTTCTTAATACCAAATTGTGCATGCATCAAAAAGAAACTCAGGAGAATTACTTTTATTTGATTTGTCTTTATGATGCTGCCCCTTCATTTGGGGAAATTCGTGTTGAAAGGGGGACCAAGGAAACATATCATAAAAATTATAAGTATTATCTTTGAGACCAACACGTCAAGACCCTTCATAATTTAAGCAATCTGAGAACAAGTTTGTAGCTTATGTAATCAACATCGTATGGAACAAATGAGATATTTTATAGAGATCAATCATCTGTATAAAATCAACATCAGTCAGTCACTGACACATCCACTACAGTTCCATGGGTGGAATGTGTCCAAAGAATATAAGTCCAAAAACTATATTTCACTGTAAGTCAAACAAATGAACTAGGTATCAACAATGGAGCTCTTTAGTCTTTCGAGATTTCCAACATTGGGAAATCTCCAATAGGCCTTGTAAGCATCAGTTTTTATTATTATAACATCAAGTGAGATAAGTGAACTATAAATTGATTCACTATTATACATATATTAACCTATTATCTCTATGGAGGGGAAGACTGTGTGGAGGACTAGCTAGAGGATTATATTGACGATAAGCCAGGAGGTATACAACCCTGTGAGGAGGTATATTGATCTATATATATTTATTATGCTTAGAACGATGCAGGTTTGAGAAAACAGTTCATATACATAGCGTGCTCATAAGAACTACTCTGTAATGTACAGCTATGCAAAATTTGCACATACAATCTTCAAATTCCTCTATCTATCCAATGCATTTTGATTTAGTTACTTTGTAGAAAAAGATAATCACTTATTTTATCATTTGCATCACCCTAATACCATTATTTTTCTTATATCGGTTAGTTTTTGACGTAATTGAAATTGTACATTGGTTAGTTTTTGAAGTTTGGGGGTCATTGCCATCGAATTTATGAACTTCTATCCATGGTCTAATTCGGCGAGGCAAACGATAATCTATAGTAATATTTTATCTTATTAGAGGTTCTATGGAGGAGGAAGAAGTCATCTTCCCTTGCTGTAATTCAAACTCTTCCCTGATGTTCCTCATTTCAGCGTAAGTGTCCTTTTCAAGTTGTGTCATCTTTTTTTTTTAATCCACTTTGAATATTGGAGTTGTGTCATTAATTGATTAAACTCTATGGAAAGGGAGTCAACTAGATTTGTTCCTAAGATTCGACATTGCTCGTGTTGATAGGTGTATTCATTACTAATGACTAGCACAGCTGCTAAGTGACGGCTGGTGAACACCGAAAGGTGGTTTAAAAATGCAATGCCAAAACGATTGGTGACCGCTAAACTTGGCCATCAAACGTCAGTCAGCAGAAACATGAAACACCTTAATACTTATGCGAATATCTTAATATTTTTTAATCAGGTAGACTTGGCAATAAGTTAGTGAACACAGTAATTTTTAAACACGATTAGGTAAATGTAAAAAAGTAAACATATAAACGGATGTTTTTATAACAGCTCGGAAGTTAATGGATGAAATCAGAACCATTCATTTATCGTGACGACTAAAAATATTCTAGGCATATTTAATCTTGTCCATAAAAAAACGTATTAAGAACTAAAAACCTATTAAATGTGCCCATTATCAATAAGTGTATGCCTTTCGACATAATAAGTACAAAAAAAACTATAAAAATGACCTATATGAAAATATCCCTCCAACACTTTGTTAACTTCTTTACCTTTATTTTTTTACATACGTACCTTTAAGTGCTTTTGTAAAACCTATGCGCTCAAAATCGTAAAATTATTCATCGTTTGAAATTTATAGGCCTCGAAAGTTTTGGGCCTATACACTCTATAACCAACACTCATTGAACTACTTCTACTCAGTTGATTTGTTCTACTATTGTCTTGCTCTGAAACTGCTCCACTGAAACAACTCAAATCTAGTATAATATTATGTTATTTGCTTCTGCTCACTCTACTTCCTATAGCCAAAGAGATATAAGGCTTGGGTTTATTTTGGAATGACTAGGCTTGATGTGTCGTGAGTATAGGCTCTCTGAAATACTAATCCCCAGACATAAATAGTCCACACCATACTTATGAGGACAAGTCAACTCACCACTATATGATCCCGTACTCGCGAGGGTACTAGAGAGTTACTTCCCAGTGTATTGTTTTCTAGTGTAATACAAGTTTTAGATAGCCATTGGCTTTTTACTGGTTCAATTTTGACCTAACTAGAGGGGTCTTCTAATATACATGATGGTAGGTGGAAGCTTGATTCTATTCGAGATGTTGTCTAATCGAGTACCATTGTCCACAGTATCAATAGTCTGATATTTCTGGTTTTACCTCTCATTATACCTTCCCTTTCATATACCCATAAATACATGGAATAGTTAGTCATAAATACATGGAAGCAAATGCCAAACCTTACACTCTACAGGGTCTTATCTGTTTCAAGGAAACATGAAGGAGAATGAAGAAAATCCACCATAGGCTTGGAAGCATTAAGTGGGCATGGATACTATAGTGGACTTCAGTTTTGAACTTTCCTCCTCGAAGTGAAAAGGAACCTGTAGAACACGATTAGACTTGGTCTAGAGGAAAGCCAAAAGGTGATAATGAAAATAATCATGAAGAAGAATCCTATGAAGAACGGGAACAAACTCCTATGAAGAACCGAAACAAACTCGATGTGTTGTTATTGAGGGTGCAGCATTGGTAGGTTTTATCTTTGTAAGAGTTTAATATAATTGTTGATTTACTGCTGCAAATTCTTTGAGTGGTTTCTATGCTTAGGCTTGATGGGCAAATATCTTGTCTATAAATTAAAGACATGAAAATTTAAATTTTATTTGCATACAAAATGGCATCGACTGAACAAAATGACATTGATTGAAGTTCCATTAGCATATCAACATGAATGAAAAATGATGTGCAGGCATGCATAATGTCTACATGCTTCCATCACAGCTCTAGTCGCAGGGCCAACTCCAAACTTCCATCACAACTCCAGTCACACAACTCCAACAAGGAGTAGGAGAGACATAGTTGCTTGGGGATTCAAGTCCCAACATAGTTGAAAGAAGATGTATGAGAATGAGTAGGTAAAGAAGAATCAACACATTTGTAGGCTCATGTAGGTTTGCATGGTGGGGTAGGTGGAAGCAACAGATCAAATCACTATGGACTATGCATTGCAGCAAACATTTAATGCTAGAGTCGTTGCTAGCATTACTTCATGGGGAAAAATCACTATGCAAATGCATGTTTTAAAACAAGATAAAACAAAGATATCTTCTACATGTGCCTTGGGAAGAGGCCAAATAAGAGGTCGAATTCAAAATATTAGGTTAAATTATATGAATTTCAACTTAAGTTGTATAAATTTTAGGAGACTTTGGTTAAAACATTGAAAATTCATTGGTTTTTGTGCCAATTTAATAGTAAAACCAAAAATTGATTACTAATAGTCCAGAGACAGAAGGGCGGGGACTAATAAGAGTTTCTATGTAGTTTCTATGTTGATCAAATTGTAATTTTGTTTTACTATCTTTAAGATTTTTGTCTTATAATTTTATTTTACCACCTTTAAGAGCTTTGTCTTGCACGATGGATTAATTAGATTAAATGATGGTGACTTCCCCTTACATTTTGGTTTGGTTAAATGATGGTGACTACCCCTTACATTTTCGTTTCATAAATAGCTTCCCTGCATGTTTCTTTAACATTTGAGAATGTCATGTTAAGGATGCTCATTATCTCAAAATCCCTATAAAGGATGAGCTCTTGGTCATCACACTAAGGAACTTGGAGGGGTTGAATAATCTCATTAGGACAAAGTGATTCTTGATGAAGATAATTGGCCTTCTTTTTCCACGAGTTTGCCTCTCCGTTAAGCCCTCTTTTTATGTGAAACAAATATGAAACAAATGCAACTAAAAGGGGTAGAGGCGAAGCTTGAAAATGTTTGCCACTCCCAACCTAGTAGATGGTATAACTATATATAGAGAGAATTGATTACAAATGAAGTTCATTTTGATATATTTGTGGAAAGTGCTCTTGTAGGCATGCTGAAGTAGGGTTTTTTTTGCTGTTTAATCACAAGAGAGTGTAAGACTTCATCATTGAACCATATCAAAGAAGATTGTTTTTTTGAAAAAATTCTTTCACCTTCTTTCATCATCAAAATGGTTTAAAAACTCATCTTTAAACTTTAAAAAAAGAAAATAAAAAAGAGAGAAAATAAAAAAATAAGAAATAATAGTATATATAATGTAGTCTCATGGTCCTTTTATGATTAAAATATAATCTTAATAAGTATATATGGGATATGTTTTCTTTTCATCCTTAAATAATTACAGTCGCACATGATTGCCTAAAACTATCATAGGTATAAACGCATAAAAAATGTAGGGTTCAAAATATTTTCGGTGAATATATATTTACACTAATTATTTTACCTTTTTCAATATAAATACGTATAAGATCTTTTAGAAACATTTTTGAAATATTTTTAACAACTATATAATTTAATAAATTTTGGTTTTTTTCATATATTTTATTTCAATATTTACAAATAACATAATTCTTTTAATGTTTTTAGTTAAACACAAATTTGTAAGATATTATAATTTTTTGTTATTTAAATTTTTTTTTTAAATATAATTTGTTGAAAAATCTTGAGATATAGAATTAGAACGGTAAGATTATATAAAACTAACATAATTACATAAGGGTGGCTGGTGAATGTAGAAAGGCATATTTCATTTACAAACAAACGTTAATTCTCTTTTGGTCTATTACATTTACAAACAAACCTTAATTTTAACATAAACCCTAATTAAGGTTTTAAAATGAAATAGTATGCTGGTATAGTTTCGCCTTCGAGTGACTGGATCCCAGTACCTGTAACAATCGACAAGCAGGAAAGACATATAGTATAGAGGTCTAGTATGTGACAAGCGAGAAAGCAAGGCTCCAGGTCGGTATAGTATGTGACAAACTAGAATGCAAGAATGGCTCTCTGTCCGACAGTCCATCCTAATTGAGTTCTTGTCCATGGAAATGACACCACTTCGCAACCTCAAATAATATGCGCACTTGTTGTCCATAATATACCTGAAATGTAACACATCAGTATCACACTTGTTGTCCACAATGTACTTGCAATGTAACACATCAACTTAACTTTCAACCACATCATAAATATATATAATTATCAGACATCCCATGTACTGTTAACTAAGCAAAACGAGATATTAGCTATTCTAATTGAGGCTTATGGCAAAGGACTATGCGAGAAATTATAGTTCTAAAACAAACTGTATCTGAAACCACTCCATTCTCTAGGGGATCGTCTTCCATAGAAATCTCCGCTATGGTGC
>JZKD02S1962088.1:30591-57078 GCA_000966675.3 Picea glauca
TATATATATATATATATATATATATATATATATTTGTTTCCCTTCTTTGTTGATTTGTATTTCTTAGACAGACTTACCATTTTGAAAAATCAAGGACGGAGCTACAAGGACGACAATAGCGAGGATCAAGCATCGTTTAAAAGGTATGTTTGTTGTACCTCACTAAACTAGTTTATATGACAATTAAGTTTAAGGTGAAGTATGCATTCTGTCTTGTTTTGTTCTAGTTTCCTATGGAAGTTAGGGAGATCTGTTTGTGTCCGCACTTACCGATTAGTCTAATAACAAAATTGGCGACCATACTGGGGATACGACCTTTTTTGGTTTTTTTCTTCTTATTTTCTTTTAGCCTGCCTTATTTTGGTTAATGTCATTCTCTGAGTCCGTGGGTGATCCATTTTGACTCTTTGGGCCTGAAAGTTCAGTGAGAAGTTTTGTCTTTTTCCCCATTTTTCTCTATTTTCAGAGATCGTCGCACTGTACCCTATTGATAGCCTTCGAAGTTTCTCTGACATCGCACTATACTGGTGCAGACCAGTGCAACAACATCGCACTATACCCTATTGGCATCATGCGACGACCCTAGATCGTCGCACTGTGCTCCACTACAAGCTGTGACAATTCCTGTAGGAATTGTTGGGTGATAGCCTTTTTCTTTTCTATACCCAGTTTTTCTTCTACTGCTTGGGGTGAGATTCTAACACTAGTGAATGATTGATTTATAACTTTGAAGCCTACATTTGATTGATTTTCGTAATTTGAAAGTCTTCTTTGTAAACTTTGCAAGTTTTTGTTTTTGGTTTTTTGTCACAAGGATATAATCTCGAGATCTTAATCCTGAGTATTTGTTTGAAAAGGAGTCCTTGATTTATTTGGAGTTTTGGATTGTTTTTACTTTCTGGATTGTTAGTTGATTGAGAGACAATTTTTGTTTGTGTTTGACAAAAAGTTTTCTTATCATTTCATTTTTGTCTACATTGTGAGTTTGACTTGGGAATAGTGTTGAGAATGTGCTAGTTTTCTTGGATTATGCTTTCCTTTCTTAATTACATCTTTGATCTGATTTGAGAAAGAAAAAACTGAAGTATTTCTTCTTTTTAGTAATCTTTACAAGAAAATTGTTACATTCAAATATATGTAAAAGAGAAAAATTGGAAAATTTTGTAGTTTTTGATTATTTGGAATCTTTTTCGTTCAAAAATTGAGAAATTGTGTTTCGTAGCTTTTGTATTCCAAAAAGAGATACCTTATCTCTACTATAATTAGAGTTCATCAAATTCAAATATTGAATAATCATCTCTTCTTGCATTTTATTGGGTCAAGGTCACATACATCATCAATTTCATTTCCGTTTCCCTTTTGAGTAAGCAACAACCTTTAAAATATAACGCAATTTTAAAATTTATTAGAAACTTTTATATTCTATAACTTCTCTACACCAACATTATCTAGTATAACGCTTTGGAATAGGTTGTAAGTAACACTCTCCAAAGCATCAAAACACACAATAGTATCTTGTGATAGGGAGAGTTCAAATCCACTTGCTACATTTTGTCATGGGAAGCCCTTCTAACAAAAGGGTCAATCATGAGGTTGCATTAAGACTGAAAAAGTTACTCACCATGCTTTGTTGGTCTTAGTGTAGAGATTACACGTATTATTGGGGGTCACTTGAGACGAAAATCCCGTGGGGACCTTCTCGAGTTGATTTCGGGTTTAGATACCCTACCTTTGTGCGTGGATTAGACTGTTGACTATTTCCCCATACATCATTTTCATAATTGGTAACCTTAGTGGCCTATATCTTTAGGGTCTTTACACGAGTTGACTATGGAGGGGAAATTCTTCACGGTAACTAGAATTGACGTTGGCCAAACTCACTCGGGCTCCTTGGAGGGTATACTCATGATTATGTGTGGGGGCTTGCACCACGGTGTAAGTCCGTTAAGCAGGTCGTCAACGTAAATTTTCCACCTGCTTTATCCCAACCCCTTCTTGTCTTGATTTCGCGACATTGGATTTCATCACCAACTAGTGACTTCGAAATAAGAAGGTTTGTTTGCGTGTTGATTTCTAGATTTTATTAGTGAGTGCTGTTTGTTTCTCTAGTTGGCCATATATTTATTTCGTTCTTTATTTGGTGTGGCTAACATCGGCCCTCTCCATTCACGTAGGATGCAAGGGCTACCTCTGGAATATTCCGTTCCTTTGCTTCCTAACTCACCAGAAGGTTCTCCCGAAGGAGCATTCAATAATGACGTAGCCTCTGATATTGGAATTTCTACTCCATTGGAGGAGTCAATACTTCCCGTAAATATGTTATTGAGTGTTTTACAAGATCCACATTTTCTCTGGATAAATTCATCGAGAGACATTTTTGATGAAGATTATATTGGAATACCTACTGGACCTCACGCAAATTCTAGTGTAGACGATCCATTTTTTCAAAGCGAGTCGTTTAGAACTCTAGTTCACACTGCTGGAAATTTTGATCCTAGCTCTCCTGGTCCTAGTCATTCTCTTTGGAGAACTTCTTTGGGACAAGATATTTTTGAAAAACTAGGAATGAGTCATTTACACCCGAGGGTTTCTAGTCAACCTATGGAATCACATATGCTTGTGACTTCCACTTCTCATACAATACCTCTAGATCATTTTATTGGCACAACTAGTGATGTTGTCACAGTTTCAGACCAATTGTTCATTGGTTCTCACTCGATTCTTCCTCTCCATCTCGCTAACTCTACCATGGTCCCACAAGTTACGCCTGTTTCTACCAGAAATACGGTTATCACTCAAGCTCCTATTGGAACACTTCTTTATCTTAGATCAAGTCCATCAATTCCACCTATATATAATTCTTTGAATACTTCCATTGCTAATCTGCCTAGAATCCATTCGGAGGGTCTAATATTTTTGTTCCTCCTAGGTATAATGATGCTAGTCATTTTGTTCCTACACCTACCCAGGTTCTCTCCAGAGGGCCTCACATTACTCCTACACCTTCACCTAGAGGATCTAATCCTCTTGGCCCTAGTAGATCCAATCAAGTTGGAGGTACAAGTCATTTTGTCACTTATGGTTTTCAAATTCCTGTTGGAGGTCAACCTCAAATTGGGGGGAAACCTCAATTTGGAGGCCATAACCCAGTTTATGGACAAAGTACACATGGATTACAATCTCAAACTTAGAATCTTCCTTTCCAAGGGAATCAACAACCCTATGGGGGGAAACATCCGCAAGTTAATTCTTTTGTACCCCCTAATCTCGAAAAATCGTATCCAGGTTCTATGAATCCTACTCGGGGTCAAAATTTTTAGTCTAATGCTCCTTTCGAAGGAAGCTTACCTAATCAACCAACTCTTGTTGGCTATTTGACTCAAAATCCTCCAACTCCAAATTTGACAGGACTTTCTAACTATCTACAGACTACTTATGGTCCTACTAGTATACCTACGGGACTACCTCCTCAAAACTATCAGTTTCATCAAGTGAAAATACAATTGCCATTTCTTGCTACTTTGGATTTACCGGATTTATCTAGGATTTTGAATGATCCTATTTTGAATTCTCCTTATTGGCTTGTCATACCTACTAAATTTCCATCAAACATTCCTAAATTTGACGATCAATCAGGAGAGGACCCAAATAATCACGTCATGACATTCCATCTTTGGTGTTCATCCAACTCATTGATGGATGACTCTATAAGATTACGTCTTTTCCAACGAACTCTTACGGGTTTGGAAACCAAATGGTATATTGAATTACCACGAGGATTCTTTAATGAATTTAATACCTTAGCCATGGTGTTATTAATGCATTACCAATTGCCAATACAATATGAGACATGAATTGAAATTTTGAGTTCATTTAAACAATCCTCTTCTACTCACATTTTCGATCATATTCATGAGTGGAGGAGGAGGAGACGCTTAATCAAAGTCCCCTTCCTGATCAACTATTGGCCGAGTGGTTTACCAAATCACTCATTGGTCCCATAGCCCATGATGTTGCCATGGGTGGTGTCATCACTGAAGAGAAGGCGATTATTCATGATCAATATTTGGATCTTGTTTATTCACAAAAAGACACACTATATGACTTGATCCCTAATGCTCCTCGTCCATCTACGAATCCTATTTCAACACCTCCAATAGCTTCTCATGCCGCTAATGGAATGATTGGAACTTTTCATGTTGAGACTCAGTCTAAACACGCTAGTCATTCCAATCCCAAGTCTAATACCTCTAATGTACAAAATAATCCTAATCCATCTCCTTCCCCTGATAAAACCTCTGAAGTTAATTCGGTTCAATCTACACCTATCGGTAAAAATCAAAATAAAAAGAAAGGGAAGGGTAAGGGTAGGGACGAAAAATATAATAATCAACAATCTGAGAAACCCAAAACACAGCCTGTTGATGACAAAGACAAGTTTAAACCTCGTTATCCTTGCCTTATCTGTGGTGAGTGTTATCACACTAAATTGCCTTGGGTCTTTTAGTTTGTTTTTATCCCCTTTTAAGCCTTAGATTTTAAATTTTTTAGTTTTCATTCCTTTGAATTTATGTTTGTTAGGTCCCTTTAGATAAATAAACTTTTGAGTCATAGCTCATGTTTGATCCTCAATTTGATTTTTGGACTTAGAACCTTTATCTCATGACTTAAGTTTTGGACCCCTTCATGATTTGTCATTTAGGATTGATCCCTCCCCTCCCATGACCAGACTGATGTGACACACCATTCTCCTTAATCATGACCTTGTGGGCATGACTTGTTGTCCTTGCTTACTTGTCCAATCATTTTTAAAAACTGGAGCACTGCTCACTCATTAAGCAGTTTTGTAGCGCCTTACCCGTTCATCATTATTTCCACCACAAGTTATGATTACCAAGCATGATGTCATGTTCCTTGTTTTCAGTTCCAACAGCTAGTTAAAGATACCACAAATATCTCCCATTTATGAGCCCTGATAATGGTTTTTGATTTGAAAATTCATGAATGCTGCGCTGCTCAAACTCATAGTTATGACCAGGCAACAATGGTGCGACCAAATTTGATGCTGAGGTAGATTCAAGGGACGAAATGTTCACAACTTCATCCTGAGATTTCATTGAAGATTCCAACAGATGTCTTCTCCACAGGTATCCCATGTCGCCTCCTCTACATATTATTTTTCAAAAAAAAATAACGCTCAGGTTTTGGTTTATCGAGCTTGCATAGTTGTAAGGGACTCGTCTTTGCATGATAGCCTTGTCTCCTCTCTTTTTCAGACCCGTGAACTCCATTTCCTGTATCTAGGTCTGATTACTTCTGTCTGCCATAGCCATTGAATTTTCAAGCACCTAAATAGCCTATCCTCTGCATACGCATCGCGCTACTGAGAGGTGCTGCATAAACCCCTCTATGTCTTCCCTTCTTCCTTTCATTTTGGAGTTTAGTGTTTTTACTCAGTTTCAAAGGGCCAATTATAGATTACCCCCTCACTGTCTACACTCTCAAATACCTATACAAATCTAAGGGTGTAATTCCCACAGTCAAGATTGGCTTACTAGCACCAACTAGTCTTAAAAGGTCATCCTTGTAAATTTGAAGCCCGATTTTAAGTCTTCCTGGTTATTACTATCCCATAAGCCTTAAAAATATTTACTTCTAATCCATGGAGACTCCTCAATCGAGGAAGACACACAAATGTGGCAAGGTGGTTAGGACAGAACCTGTGGACATGCGTCTTTTTGATACAGAGCCCATGGCAAGAGAGGTCTTTCAAAGAGTGGGATGCCTCTCTTTCTGCCAGAATATGCAGAGAGGCCATCCAGAGGTAACAAAAAAGTTTGCATTACATTTTGATGGCAGGAGAACTAAGGTTGGGGATTTGGAATTTGAGGTTACTGAAGCCTCTATCTCAGCTGCAACAAGAATTCCCATTACAGGTGAAAAGTGGTTCAAATCCATGTCTTTGAGTTCAGCCTATTCCAAAGATCTTTTTAAACCTGAACATCAAGCCAGTGATTTGTCTAAAGGTGTGCCAAGGGGTCAATTGATTGAACAATTTGATAGAATTTTGAAGATCATCTAGAGATATTTTACATGTACATCTAGAGAATTTTGAAGATCATCTAGAGAATTTTGAAGATCATCTAGAGATTTAACACATTGTACCAGTACCATATAAGGCTTTTGCTTCATTTTACTGGTAATTTTGAAATGAATATCCCCTATTATTTGTTAAGGAGCATAGGTAAAATGTATGATAGGATTCAATCCAAATCTAAGGATGTGGATTCTAGCCTTTTCCACTTAGGATTGATCAGAATGCTAGTCTCTGAGGAATTGGGTAAGAAAGAGATTTCATGGGAGCATTTTGTTGTTACTTCTCATTTCAAGTTGGATCTAGCATCTACTCCTAAATCACAGAATGCAAGTGCATTATCACCCACCAATGCTATTAAAGAAGGGACCAATAGGAAGAGAAATAGTAGAGCCCCTATTCAAGTTTAAGAGGTTAGTAAGTAGGTCATAGGAGCTGAAGAGGAAGCTTGTCCTTCCCCACAAAGAGATTTTTCACCACCTCCTCCACCAGGGTTAGAAGAGGTTCCTTCTTCTACCAAAACTACATCCAAGAAAGGGAAGAAGCTACACTTCCCCTCTTCCCCTCCAACAGTCAATACCAAGGGAAGAATACCTTTCACAAGATCATCAATTCCTAAGGGAATTGTTGAAGAACAGTCTCTACCTGAGATCCTAGTACGTAAGAAGAAGGGTAAAGGCATTGGAAATCCTGTGGAAAGAAAAGAGGAAACCCTTGAGCAAAAGAAGAAATATAAAAGCAAGGCCACCAAGAAGCCTGATGAAGTTGACAAGAAAATTCCTATGCAGATGGAAGAGGAGACCGAGAAAAAACCTATTGAGACTGTGCATGTCACTACTCCACCTGACAGTCAGACATTCAAAATATTGATCAGGCAGCTTAGGGATGCTAGGAAGGAGATAACTCATCTTAAAGAAAAAGATATGATTCACATGACTTAGATGAAAGAGCTCATGGATGGATACACACATACCCTTGAATTGGCAAGGTTGGCAACAAAGAAGGCCCAACCCCTTCATAGGAAGCCTCAAAACCTTTATAGGCAGAATAGAGGTTTCCAATCCCAGAACAAGAAACTCAAGGCATAATTGCAGCATTTTCGAGATGAAGTAGCTCAGAGAAACTTGTAGGTATTGGTTGAAGCTTCCATTGAGAAAGAGACATCAACAATCAAGGAGAGCACAACCCCACTAAAAAATCCAGTCATTGCTAAGAGGAAGAAGCATGCTGTGCCAAATGAAGATCCTCCTTCTACAAGAAAGAGTGTGAGGTTAAGTGTCAGGGTAACAAAATAGCTGATGAAAGGTGAGCCCCATTTTTGAGGATGTTTTCTTTTTGAGAGGGTAAGCTATTTTTCAAATATTACCTCTGCCATCTATACATGCTTCTAAGCGTTTAAATATCATATTTTTGGGCTTTTGTGAAGTGCTAACGCCCTCAGTGGTAAAATGCACTACCTACAGTACTGCCAAGTCACCTAATTATAATGGGTTTGACATTATGCAAGGACACTACTTGGTATGCACATGTTCAAGATTAGAGGTGTTGCATTTTTGGACAATGCTACCTAAAGTTTGCACACATACACAACATACGTGGAGCTACCCAATATCTGGAAGAGAACAGATTCTACACACAAACACAACACAATGGCGCTACCTAATATTTCACAGAGAAAAGAGTTTGCACACAGACGCAACACAGTGGCGCTACCTAATATTTCACAGAGAGAAAAAGTTTTCACACATATGAAGCACAATGGCGCTACCTTTTCTATTTGTCCAGTTGTGAAGTACGCTACTTAGACTGCTACCTAAAGAAGCTACCAATAGACACTAGGGATTCAGGAGGGCTAAGATAACAAATTTTTGGATAGCTGATGATGGAGAAGATTGTTGAAACATTAACTGGCATAATGAGGACAACCATATGCTCCTAAAAGACACATGGAAAACAAGGAGCTGCGCAACAAGAAGGAATCGAGTCATCTTGAAGATTGGTTGGATTAGTCACCAACATTTTCCTATTTTATAGCATAGGTTGTTTTTTTTTAACAAGAACAGTTGTGTTGCATTAGTCGGCCTTCTGGCAAGCCAAAATCAGAAAGTTACAAATCTGAAGAAGGTTGGTGACCTCTAACAGTGCTGCCAACCTTCTTGTGAATGTCTTGGGACACCCATCCCATCTGCTTCTGGAGCTAATTCGAGAAAATGACAAGAGTTGCATACATGAGTAAATTCTTACAAACTGTGAGCACAGTAGAATGCAGAAGCAAAGCATTAACCCGAGGGGGGTGGAATTTTATTCTTAAGGAAGGGATCCATCTTTTTCTGAGAGCCTGAAGAAATGTTGGAGGCCGCCTCTATTTCTCTGCGCGCTTTGTTGGTCTTTCGTCCTCGGGTAAGGGGTGGAGATGGGACTGAATTGTCTTCAGGTTTTGAAGTTTCCACAGAGTCACTAGAGGGGACTGAGCCAGTCAGACCTGCAGAGGCAGAGGGATCCGGATCAGCCCGAAATTTTCTTGCTGCTACTGGCCCTGGGGGAGTGGAGGCCGGAAGGCTGTCTTCTGCCGGAGGGTCTTCCTTCACTTGTGTTGCTTCTAGATCAAGTGCTTCATCTTCCTTCAACGCATCAAAACTGTTTTAATTTTCTAGAGTTGCCTTTGCTGAATGAGTGGCCTTCGGAGCTTGGGGAGGTGGATCCTTTCTCCTTTGTTGCCTTCGTCGGTTAGATACTGGCTGAAAATCATCTTCTTTGACTGGTTCCGGCTCCTCTGAGACTTTGGGACAGCTTTTTGCGAAGTGACCGTATGCATGGCACCGGAGGCACTTAAAAGGGATCTGCTCGTAGTCCAGCTCTTGGATATGACTCCATTCCCCTAGGGAGAGCTTGATGGCTTCCGGTAGGCCTTTCTCGAGGTTGAACTCAACACAAATTCGAGCGCAGGTAAACTGATCCCCTTTCGGATCCAAACTGTCCAGGAAACGCCCAAGCTTGTTGCCAATGTCCTCTAGAGAGCTTTTCCCCCAGAGATGTATGGGGAGGTAAGGCAGCCTAACCCAAACAGGGGCTGCGGTGATCTCGTCTCCGGGATTGAAATCAAGAGTCCAGGGGGCTAAGAACAGCCCTCTTGACCCCATGAAATAGGGTCCAGTTCTGAAAACTAGGTCTCTGTCCTCTTTACTTGAGAAACTGAAGACAAAAAAACCCCTGCCTATTGCACTCCGAGTGATTTTTTCCTGTATCATCGGCCTCCATCGTTCTTCAATCCATGCATCCACCGTTTTGGGGCTGGGCCATAACCCCGTAAACTTTCCAATGAGAGATTTTTCTGCCAAATAGAGGGCAAGGTTGCAAGGCTACTCTGGAGATAGCTCCAGAGTAGGGATCTCCTCCAATCTCTTAACAAACTTAGACGGAATAGAAGGCAGGGATTTAGGCCTTACCGAGCGGATTAACGTTGTGAAGGCTTCCAAAGGGTCTTCCTCGTTCTCGACACTCGGGTTTGGAGCCATCTTGACAGAGCGACGCTCCTCAGAGGCTACCTCGTGAGCACGTTGTAGGGGCACGCTGGAAAATCCGAGTCGCGTCCTGAGTGCAGAGCGATCGGCAGCCAAAACGACCTCAGCACCACTGCAAATGAATATCAGAGCAAAGGCGCCCGAATCACGTCCTGAATGCTGAGGGAGACCTGGAATGACAGCTACAAACGGAGCTCCGTGCCCCTGCAAGTATCAGAGTGATGGCAGCTAGGGTTTGGACCCTAGCCGCATTGGCATATCGACGCGTTCCATCTCCGGTATGATGAGTTCATACATCTTCTGCTTATAGCATAGGTTGTTAACTAAGTTGTTAGAACAAATAAATGTTTAGATATTTTCAAGGAAGGAGGCCAGCTCGTACCTCCAACTGTTGCCTCCCTTTTGTTATAAATAGATTAATCAAATGCTTTAGTTGGTTCAGATGGTTGAGCAAGGCTCTCTTAGACTGTAATATTTTGATGAAGTGACTGTGATCTAGCTATGTACTGGAATTAAGACATTTTGGCTAATATAAATCAACTTCTCTTTCGGCTTATTTTCTTCTGATGCTAAATGCTCATGATTTGAATGATTCACATGAATGATTGTGGTGATGTTATGGTGGATGTTTGATCATTATATTATCATGATGTTTATTTAGCTTCCTTAGTTTCCGAGTTCAAGAAGATCTTGTGTTAAGAAACTTTCTTCCTTAGGATTTTGTAGACCTGATGTTTGCGGTAGCCCCTAGATTCCTCTTATTCAAGTCTTCCCTCTATTCATACTTACTCCCAAATTACTAATTGAAGTTAGCCAAGACCTTGATTGTTGGTACATGCTAGCCCTATTTTCTGAGTTGCAACATTATCATTTTGAGTCTCTTTCCATTTGACCCTTTAAAACACTCTTACATTCACATATAACTTGATGGGTACTGGGCTTGCCTTCCATGCAATCTGAAGGTGATTCCTAGTGCTAACAGTGAGGATCATTATACAAAACATTGTCCACGATGTGCTGAGGTTACTAAGTTCCTGCAAGGGACCGAGATGCCTCCTACACCTGCTATTTTGTCACAACCATTTCCTTCTCAACAGCAGGCCCAATTGGTCATTCATGACCAAACTTATCCCTCTACCACGTCTTATGTACTTATGTGTACTGGTGACTCCAAGAAGAACGAAGTTGCAGTCGCAACTCGAGCCAAATATTATTCTCCTTTGAAAGAGAAAGTTGATGCTTCGCCACCTCCGTTGGTTCAACCTCCTCCACCAAATTCACTACCAAATGGTCCTCTTCATCTCAAACGACCAGGCCTAGATACAGTTCTTCGTCCTCCTCCCAAGGGCGTTGTTCAAAATTCGTCATTTAATCCTCACGTGCTACCTAAAACTACAGTATTGTATAAGACCTTGCACAAGCACCTTCTGCGATGTCGAACCTCGAAGTCCTTCAAAGTTGTCCTACTCAACTGAAGGCACTGTTAAAGGCTATTGGTGGAATTGATCCTACCAATACCAATTTGATAATCTTTGACTTGGAAGATCATATTCCAAGGCTTCCTCCTCAATTAGCGTTTCAAATACAAGCTGTTGTGGAAAATAAGAATATTTGTCGAACCATTATGGACGAAGGATCCTCGACTTACGTTATGTCCATTACTTGTTGGAATGCCATTGGCTCTCCTGCCCTTACTGAATCACACAATACTCTTAAGGATTTTAACGGTACAGGGTTAAAACCTTATGGTGTTCTTCCTTTGTTGTCTATTACGTTAGAAGGTAAAGAGGTTAATGTTGAGGTTGAGGTCTTTGACACACCTCTTGATTATAACCTTCTACTTGGCCGTAGCTGGATTTATTCCATGCACGCAGTTGTGTCTCCTCTTTTCCATGTGTTACGTTTCCCGCACCAAGGAAAAGTCATTACTGTCAATCAACTAGACTTATTTAATTTTGATTCATGTACTAGCAACGTGCCTTTCATTTTTAAAACACCTCCCGGTTATGAGGATGTCGGCGTGGGTCTTTTGGAAGATTCAATGTTAATGGGTAAGTTTCCTATTCCACAACCCGATATTCCTCCTCCTTTTTTCGAATCGATTAACATGATATCGACCTCTATTTGTGAAACCCCAGAGTCTTATGACCCATGGATAGTACCTAGCTTTGGTGACCATCTTTGTGATGACACCCCAATGCCTATGAGTCAGGTAGAATCGGATTATCAATCTATTCAATCGACAACTCCTCCTCCTTCTCTTTGTGATATGTCTCCCGATCCGTTTCACGTGATTTTTCCCATTGATGAGATGATTATGAAAATCATGTCTATGGAAGATACTCCATGGGATGATGGGAATCACCATTCTATTCTCTTCCTGGAACCTGAGACCATATAGAGTTATCAACGGATTTCGAATCTGTCTACCATTGTTGTTATTTCCTCTGTTCTTGAATCTACACACGATGTTTTGTATGAAGGGAACTTGGGTAATATTTCACCTACTGTCCCTCTTGACATATCAATTAAACCCAGAGTCATTTAAAATGTTCACATCAATGCCTCATGTTCTGTTGATGAGGTCCATACTTATAAATCCCTTTTTCAAGAATTTCGTGAAGTTTTTTCCTGGCGTTACAAAGAGATGCCTGGTATTGATCCTGATATTGTTGTGCATGAGATTAAGATTTACCTGAACGCTAAACCCGTTCGACAAAGACTTCGCCCAATACATCCACATAATGCTACTGTTACTAATCTTGAAGTTAAAAAACTTCTTAAAGCTGGATTTGTCTATCCTGTGGCTTTGACCGATTGGGTGTCCAATTTTGTTCTAGTTAACAAGAAACAAGGCATGATCCATGCTTGGGTAGATTATAGGGATATAAACAAATCTTGTCCCAAAGACAATTATCCAACCCCTTTCATTGATCAGATTGTTGACGAATATGCCGAGAGTGAAATCTTCTCCTCGATGGACGGTTTCTCTGAATATAATCAAATCAATATTTTGCCCGCGGATCAACATAAGACTGCTTTTATTTTCTCTTGGGGAAGCTTCGCATACTGGAAACTACCATTTGGTCTCAAAAATGCTGGTGTAACTTTTCAGCGCGCTATGTCTTATGCTTTTCATGACATTAAGCACATTGTACAACTTTATCTCGATGATCTACCGATGCATTCTATGCATCGTCAAGATCAATCGACACATCTACGGGCCATTTTCCTACACTGTCGTTATTATCGCATACGATTGAATCCACACAAATGTGTTTTTTGTGTGGAGTCCGGATGACTTCTTGGTTTTATTGTGTCTATACATGGGATTAG
The DNA here is from genome assembly GCA_000966675.3 of Picea glauca. Lineage (NCBI taxonomy): Eukaryota > Viridiplantae > Streptophyta > Pinopsida > Pinales > Pinaceae > Picea > Picea glauca. The sequence goes on from JZKD02S1962088.1 coordinate 43,543, forward strand.
AGTAGACCCCTTGAAGGTTGAGGCTATCCTCAATTTACCTCCTCCTTCCACAATACACCAACTCCAAAGTTTGCAAGGGAAGGAAAACTTTTTACGTCGACTCATTCCCAATTATGCTCAATTAGCGAAAGGATTTACTCGGCTTCTCAATAAAGGTTGCGATTTTGTATGGGACGATATTTCCAACAAATCCTTTGAAGCTTTGAAACTTGCCTTAACCCCTTATAGTCAAGATTATTTCCTGTACTTAGCTACTTCAGAGTCTACTATTTCTATAGTTCTAGTCCAAGCAAATGATTCACATGATTCACATGTTATATATTATTTGAGTCGGAGTCTCACGACCACCGAAACCAAATATTTACATGTGGAGAAACTGGCCTTGGAAGCTGTTCAAGCAGTTCAATGTTTTCGTCACTACATCTTATTATGCAGAACCACAATCATTTCCAATTGCAACCCCATGCAACACATCCTTACTCAAGAATTGCTGGGGGGAAAATACTCTAAATGAATATTTATTCTCCAAGAGTTTGATTTGGAATTTGAGCGTGCCAAGTCAAAGAAGTCTTTGGTTTTTGTTGAATTGATATGTGACCTTCCCTCTAGTGAAACAGAAACCGTGGTAGAGGATTCTTTACCTGACAAATATTTCTTTATAATCAGTTTTGAATACATATGGTATGTAGATATTATCATTTATTTCCAAAACCAAACTTTTCGGCCTGATATTTCTAGTACAGATCGTCGTCGTATTCGATATCAAGCGCATCAATACATTATCCTTGGTGATACCCTTTATCGCTGTGGTATTGATTCCATATTTTGACGATGTCTCACTTATGATGAAGCTGAAAAATAATTGAATGAATTTCACTCTGGGGCATGTGGAAGTTAGATGTCTGGGTATGCCACTGCCCAAAATATCTTACGAGCTGGTTATTTATGGCCTTCATTGTTTAAGGATTGTATTCCTGCTGTTATTGGATAAATCAGTGAATGCAAACATAAACTGATTGTTGGCATAGGGGTAGACCCAGGGTTCAACGCTACAACAACGCACAAAAAAAACCTTAACTATCGGCCCTTTCGACAACACCTACGAAGTAGATGAAGTGTTACCTGAGGTAGAGGTAGGGGTGGTTGCAGGACACCAGTGTCTGCAACCTTATCCAGGATACAGATCCGTGATTACAACACCTTAACAAAGCACTTAGCAGTTACAATTCATTAATATTCAACCTTAGTTTACAACGTAGTTAAACCCTAACAACAGATCAACACAATATCTATACAGATCCAATATAATCAAGCACTAATAATACCAACATAGATCAGATCTAGAATTTATTCACATTATTCAACACTAAACTACCATATCAGATACATATAACATACATCAAAACACTAAGCATTCGATCACATAGACAAGAGAGAAACCATAAAGCACATAGCAACCACAATGCAGGATATACGTGGTTCACCCCCACCCCGGGGCTACACCCACCAACTCATCTTCTTTATTATCTTCTGTCAATATTCTACATGCACATAGCCATGATATCTTACTCCGCAAAGGACATGAGATCTACGCACCTCGCTAGATCCTCCTGCCCTACAACAAAAAGCCTTCCATAGTCTCTTACAATCACTTGGACTTAGCTCTGCAAGTATCACATAGTCTACGCACAAAGAACTATAGATGACTTGCACTTAACTCTGCAAGTCTTAATCACATCTTCTTGCACATAGATATTACTAACACTCAGATACATGTACTTTCTTACATCGCCTATATTTCTATTTATACATTACAAAATGGGCCTAAACATGGGTAAAACCCATGGGACGACATCCCTATTCCCGTTACATAAGCCCAAAACCCAAAAAGTGCCCTAAAAAGGGATCGAGATCTTGTGATCTCTGCTTCGACTTGCGCTCCATATTCAACATCCTGTCGAATTCCTAAAAGTAGGTCAAACATGACCAAGGATCCTCAAAACTTGGTCAAGGGCCAACATGCCCCAAACACTCACTTGTGACTCATCTCGAGTCACTTTAGTCTGGGTAGCTGTGCTTCAAAAGCCTCGAGCTTAGCTCGAGATTCTTCGACCTGTTGCTGCGCCAGGGCCTCCTACTCGACGAACTCTTGGATGATTTCTTTTTTGACAGGTCCCTCTAAACGCTGTTCGACTGTAACGACTACTTGTTCCAACTCTATGCCTTGGCCTTTGATCTCCTCAAATAGTTGGCAAGCTTCATCCTGAACTGGTTGGAGCATTTGAGTTACTTCCATAACTTTTCTCTAAATGGTGTGGACCTGCTATTGAGCAGTGTGATTTTCCTGGGATATCTTCATCCTCTCAATGGATAACAAGAGCTTTAACTACACCTGTACTATCACTGCTTGCTGCTTTTCTTCCTAGAGCTGTGACTCGAGCACCTTCAGCTCAGTATCTTCAGTGAGTCACTCATAATTCTATGCACTGCAATTACTTAGCTGTTTGCATTCCAGAGCGAATGCTTTGATCCTCTCGACTGCGCTCTAGGCAGTGGCTTCTCCTTGATCTCGCACGTCCTGCGGGGTACTTGGCATTGTTCATAGCTCAAGGTATGCAATTCTCTGTTGAAACTGTGGATAACTTCCACAAGCTTCTCTACTTGGTGTTCCACTGGGTATTCCTCCTTTTTCTCTAAGCCTGTCACAGAGCAAAGTTCTCTGCTGACTGCTTCTTTTACTCCCACTTGCTTTGCGAGAAACTGCTCTTTCTCTTGCTGAATATGTGCTTTCTCTTCTTCAAACTTAGCTTGGAGGGAAAACTTTTCTTCTTGTGCAACTCGACATTGTTCTATAAATACCTTTTGTACTTGATTTAGGGCCTCTGTGGCTTGTTCAGTTTCTTCCTATGCGTGATGAAGGTGAGCTTCAGTCACATCAGCTAGTCTGCGGAGTTGGACTAAATCATCTCCCAACTCAAGTGCTTCTGATGGCAGGGGTGCAATGGATATACGCTCGTCTGACATACACGCTCTCGATCAGAAAACTTAGGTGTATGGATGAGTGCTCAAAGCAATATAATCAGTGTCAAACTTACTAATCACAACGCGGTAGCAATGGGTTCTCTTGTTAGCTCTGATACAATTCACAAAAGTGTTCTCGGTGAAACAATCGATAGACTAAGTAGACAGGATGTAACGAATCTCTCCAACGGATAAGAATCTTTCCATCAATGCAATTCTTTCTATTGCGACGTGGTCCCAACGGTCCGATAGTGAGTTTTCTAGTCATAACTTCTGTTCTAACCATTCTGGAACGTTGATGCAACAATTATAATGCTTCCAACGGTCATATCGCTTTGCCATGGCGAAGTTCCATGGGGCGCTGTTATGATATCTCGACGAAGTTCAAGTTTTGCAAATATTCCTTTCGTGAAGTTCCCTTTGGGCCCTTCTGTAACTTTTCAATCTATGCTCTCTTCTTACTGAGTTTACTAGCCTTCTTCCTGGTGATCTTCGTCTCAATATTCCTTTTTCCATTCTGATTCTTGTCTTCTCTTGGCATAGCAACTTCACGCTGTTGAGATTCTTTCATAGGATCAGAGAGTAATATGGGTGCTCTGCTCATCTGTGAATCTTCTTGTGTTCTTTCAAATTCATGATCGAAGTTGCTGGTTCTAAGTAGCTTCGAACTGTTCTCCTGTTCTGCAATCAAGTGTGCTATCTTCCTAGTCACGAAATCTTTTAATTCCTATTTTTTCTGTTCTAGGGCCTCCTCTTCTTTTCTTCTGGTATGATCTTTCTTGATCCAGTTTTTTCCTAATAACATAGTAAATGGAACAATGTTCTCAATGATTCTAACAACCTCAAAATATTCCTCTGTCAAAGCTCCATGAGCACTCATAGATACTTGGGTGATTCTTCCACATAGGGTTATCAACTTTCCCTGGAATAATTCTATTCCTCCTAATGAAGTAGTCATATCAGGATTTCCTAAAGCTTCCCAAGTTATTTCTGTCATGATATTTACTTGTGTTTCCTCATCCAGAACACAATCTATGTCGAGGTATCCTATTCTTTCTTCTATGCATTCTTTTTCTTTGAAGATATTTGATAAGTTGATATCTCTGTGATCATTCAGGGTTTCTTTCATTTGCAGTAGTACAATCTCTGATTCTCTCTGGGGTTCTGTCATAGTCTCATTTTCTTGGCCTTCCTCAAGGTTTTCTTGTCTCATATTCATTCTGTCAAGCTTAGCAATCATTCTGGGGCAATCTAAAACTTCATGGTCCATAGATTTACAACAAAGACAACAAGGTCTTCTTCCAGGGCATTCCATAGTAAGCTGTCCCGGTGTTCTGCAACTGTAACAAAGGGTTAATCCTCTTTTTTTCTTAAATGATCCCCAACCTTTCCTTTACTGTGCACTAGGATCATAGTAGCTAGCCTGCAAAAAATTCTTTCTAGGATCCTGCATTCATTTATTAGTCCAAACATTCTTTCTATGCATAGGAATAACATATCTTTCACTATTTCTATCCGATCTACTCATATCAAACCTTCTTTCTTCTAGTTGTGCCCTAATTTCCAGACTAGGACAACATTTATCAAACATACCTAGATCCATACTCTTGAAACAAAAATTTCCCCTAAACTTACTTTCAGTAGAGCGCAAAGCTTTTAGATCTAAAACTTTTCACTATTCTTACCTTTATCAAAGCACAAAGCTTTCATAATTTTTTTTCACTATTACCTTTATCAAAGCACAAAGCTTTCAAATTTGTTTTTCACTACTCTTACCTTTATCAGAGCACAAAGCTTCAAGATCTTACCTCTTTTCTTCGGACCTGACTTCTCTTATTAGCACAGAGCTTTACAAGTCAAGTAGAATATTGTGCACTAAGGCAACAGATCTACACACATAGATTTATTTCTTTCCTTCGTTTCCCAACAATCATAGTTTCAGGTCAGATCTTCACACAAAGCTTCTTCTCCTTCAGTTCCCAACAATTATAGTTTCATATCTTGGAAACAAAACCATTTGTTGGCACAGGGGCAGACCCAGGGTTCAACGCTAGAACAACGCACCAAAAAAACCCTCACTACCGACCCTTTCGGCAACACCTGCGAAGTAGATGAAGTCTCACCTGAGGTAGAGGCAGGGGTGGTTGTAGGACTCCAGTGTCTGCAACCTTAGCTGGGACACAGATCTATGATTACAACACCTTAAAAAATCATTTAGCCGTTACAATTCATTAATATTCAACCTTATTTTGCAGCGCAGTTAAACCCTAACAATAGATCAACACAATATCTATACAGATCCAATATAATCAAGCACTAAGCATACCAACATAGATTATATCTAGCATTTATTCACATTATTTAGCACTAATCTACCATATCAGATACATCTAACATACATCAACACACTAAGCATTCAATCACATAGACAAGAGAGCAACCATAAAGCACATATCAACCACAATGCAGGATATACATGGTTCACCCCCACTCGGGGGCTACATCCACCAACTCTTTTTCTTTATTGTCTTTTGTCAATCTTCTACATGCACAAAGCCATGATATCTTACTCTGCAGAGGATAGGAGATTTGCGCACCTCGCTAGATACTCCTTCCCTACAACACAAAGCCTTCCACAGTCTCTTACAATCACTTGCACTTAGCTCTGCAAGTCTCACATAGTCTGGGCACAAAGCACTATAGATGACTTGCACTTAACTCCACAAGTCTTAATCACATCTTTTTACACATAGCTAGTACTAGCACTCAGCTACAGGTACTTTCTTACATCGCCTAGATTTCTATTTATACATTACAAAATGGGCCTAAACATGGGTAAAACCCATGGGTCGACATCCCTATTCCCGTTACATAAGCTCGAAACCCAAAAAGTGCCCTAAAAATGGGATGAGATCCCGCGATATCTGCTTCGACTTGCGCTCCATCTTTGACAACCTGTCGAAGTCCCAAAAGTAGGTCAAACATGACCAAGGATCCTCAAAACTTGGTCAAGGGCCAACACTGATCTCCCTAGATCCACCTGGATCTAGAACAAAACAGACAGGACAAGACGCTTTCCCTAAGCTTTAATCATTGAATTTACTATCAAACAAGAGATGAATGACATACCTTTGAATATCACTTCCTTATGTATTTTTTGTCCCTGCTCCGCTCCGGTGCTCTTGTGATATTAGATCTGCAATGAAACACAAACCAACCAAAGTGAAAGCAATAACAATATATTCAATGAAAACTTACACATGCGATCAAGGAGTCATGTAATAAAATGAGAGTGATTTTATGGGAAAGAAACATGCCACTGTATTATATTAAGTAAAAGTGGAAGATACAACCAAACAACCTTGATGTTGCAAGGTTCCCCTTCAGTGGCCCTTTGCTCCAACACACACACTTGCTCCAAACTTGCATGAAGAAGATCCACAATAACTTGATGAACCAATGAAGACCTCAAGCATCAATTGAAATAGAATCCTTCACACAATTCTCAACCTATTCTTTCATTAATTCCTTGCTTGATCTTGCTTAACCTTTTCCACGAGAAATCCATCATTATATAGGAGAAAGAGAGATGGTTAAAAAGATTAGGATGATCGCACCAAATCAGAGAAGCGAGTATGATCCCAACCATACAGATGCCACATGATATTCTAGAAGATACCATCTATAACTTTCATGAACTTTGACCTTTTCTCAGTCTTTCAATGCCACCACACCTTATCTATAGTGCAGCCTGCGAAAACGTCGCAAGACATTTTCATGATAGCCTGCGGGGATCAGGAATTTCCACACTGTACCTTATGGTTGGCCTGTGGCAGCCTTCTAAAAACAAGTTTTGTAGAAGAGGGATCTAGTCACTTTTCTCATGAAGAAAGGTTCTTTTGGAAGCCTAAACACATGATGTAGAAACATCACCAGGGTGACTAAAATAATGTGTAACCGAATGCCCCCCAAAGTATGAGGCTGGAACTTGTGATAGCCGAAATACTTTGTAGAACATGTGTGTGTCGGAAACAAAGAGCGCACCAATCGAAAACTTGCAAACAACTAAGCATTTGCGCAATATTATACCATCTCTGAGGTAGGGATTCCCATGCTCAGACGACAAGTGATTTAAATCATAAATGTCAGTCATGGCCACTAATCATACACTGTGGACCCATGTCATCAAGATTATACATAGCCATCGGGAATACACTGTGGATCTATGCTCGTAGAGAAAATCATATTCAAACATAGCCACAAGACATACAAAGTGGATCTATGTGTGAATACAAATCATAAATACTCCATCACAACCTGGACCGAAATAATGAGATCCAAGGTCTTTAGTCCCATCGTTTGTAAGTACGAATCTAGCCATGCGATTACAGGTGTTGAAGTCGAACATGGTAGAAACCACTTGATTACTGACCATTGATGAAAATCGTTAACAAGTGCAAAGGAAATCACCATTGATATCAATGACTCCCAAGGTACCTTAATACAATCCAACGAATGCGAATAAATGAGATGAATTCGAGCACTCGATAGAATCTCACAATCAAGGGTCAATGATGTGAATCCACTATTGAAAGTGAAGAAAATTGCCATTGAGGCATGTAGGTTCAAAGGTACTAATTGATTTCTAAGTCTTATTCCTAGATAATGAGTTGAAGTCGATAGGAAAAGACTCGTCACAAGAGGGCCTTGATGTCTCCCCCATCAATGACACAAAACAAGTAACAAATTTGAGGTAGATCAAAGTATGAAGATGATTTGAAACATGGTAGGAATTGATAGCTGCAGATGGCTGACTCGATAGAAGGCTTGTGCAAGGTTGGACTTCTCTTGAACACATGAATGACATGAAAATGGTTTTGGTAGCATTGACTCAAAGACGACCCAAGATATGAACTTGCGGAAGGTCAAACAAGAGACAAATGGATTTCCCAACCCAGATTCAATGACAAAGGGGATGCCATGTTCAAGAGCGACTATTATTGCCACTAACACAAATATAGAGACTCATTTCTTTTGCAAATTCCCCCCCACCATTTCTGGCGAGTACCTCTTTATTTTTACTCAAGATTGAGGAGGATACCATATGCTTGTTGATGTAAGCTCATCCTTTGGACGAGTCCCTCAGAGTATGTTTAACAAACCCTAAGAAGGAGTGGTTCAGTTCCATATAGGTCTTTCGATGTTTTTTTAACGAGTCCAAAGAGAGAAAACTTGGGGGTTTTTCATATTTAGAGAGTCTGAAAAACACCTAAAGAGAAATCTCTCAGTTCCTTTTTCGTAAATTAGTTTTATGAGACCGAAAAATTGATAACCTACCACCCATCAAACGTTTTCTTCAAATACTTTTACGAGAGTGAAGATAACAAGGTTGCTCGATAATCTTTTCGTTTTCGCGGAGTGTGAAAAGAGCTTAAATGGCACTCCATAAGTTTCACTTTTCGTGTTACCATGACGAGTACGAAAAAATGACAAAAGTATACTCGGGTGCATTCTCATTGATTTGCGAGTACGAGAACAAACAAAGACTGAGCTCGAGGTGTTTCTTGAAAAACCTAAAAAGTATTTGTACAAGCGACAAACGCAAAAATAAATCAAGAAACGTATCAATGTTCCATTGTTTAGGCTCCTAGATTCTTCATCTGTGAAAAATCAAAACACTTACAATATCATTAGAACTTTAGGTTTTAAGTAAAATGAATAAAATGAATAAAATGAATAAAATGAATAAAATAATATAAAATATCAATGAAAAAAGTAAAAAGTGAATAAATATAGGTGAAAACTCTTTTTTTACCATTCCATTGTCATTTTACCCAAAACTTGTCCAAAAAACCCTATTTCACCTCAAACTTCCACTGCGGATCACGGGAGGCACGGAAAAACATTTGACGAACAACTTCCGCTAAACAGGTAATCTTCTTGTCCTCTTCATTTTCCATGGATTAATTTATGTTTTTATTGGATACACAATGTTTTTTGAGTTATATTTTATGATGGTAGGTGCACGTAGGGATTGCCGTAGATGACTTATATCGTGCGCTGCAGAAACCATAGATTTTTGCAGGTGGCTTTATGGATTACCTGCGACGATTCCACACTGCGTAAAAATCTCACCTGTGACGTGCGCAACTCAAAAATTCCTCATTTATGTTTGGCCAATAAAAATTCTCAATAAAGTAAAATGAAGATGCTAATATTCTCCTTATGGCTCCAATGCAGGTTTTTGACTGTCAGAATGTTGGAGTGGAGGGAGAGAGAACATGAGGACGATGATCATTTCATCGGGAATGACCCAGGCACAATTAATTCCCTTTGGCAGTGTGGGTTGTTGAAGTTCTTTAAGATCCAGGGCATGAGGGACCAATTGAGGTTGCTTGAGTATTTAGTCCACATGTGGGACGTGGATCAATAAGTATTCCATGTGGGAGCCCACATACTCTCTTTAGATATCGTGGATATATAGTTTTTTTCAGGATTATCTCGTCGTGGATCTCATGTGACCTTGACAAGTAATAGAGGTGGAGGTTTACCGATGAGTGAGTATGTTTGCCGGTATTGTGAACCAAGGGCCGAGAGACATAAAGGCAATGTTACCATCAGGGATGTCTGGGATTTAGCCCTTCGAAATATCCTTTTTAGTATCTCATGGATGGCGGGGAGTGCATCTCCTCATATGTCTCTCCAAAGTTACTTCCAGTATGCAGTGGAGTACATGGATCCCCGAATATTTAATTGGTGTGACAGGGTTCTTCTGAGGATGAAGAAACAATTGACAAAGTGCAAGAAAGGTGACCTAAAATAGTTAAGGTACAGGTCCATTTTAGTGTCTTTCTTCCTAGAGAGGGTTCCACACTTACACTTACAGTTAGAGTGGGGCATACCTGCCCCACAAGATCCAAGAATGAAGAGGTGGTGTGACCTCATGGCTCGACATGTGACTGACCCCATCATCAAATATAATGACGTGTTCTTTGATTGGTTCAGGCCACAACTACTGACCGTAGATGATTATGTGTATGTCGGTTTGGACTTCAGAGGTGACCCTGATTTGGTTCTGTTTGAAGGTTTTTAATGGGGGAGCTTAGGTAAGAAACACATTTTGTTTTTATAATGTTTTTGTAAATTTTGAAATATGAAATGTTTTTTATGTTTTTAATCCAATGACTAATCAAAAACTCTTTGACAATGTAGATGTAGGACCTCACCGGCCTCCAGGTACATCCCCCATCCAGAGACGAGGGGAGGCAGTTGAGGTAGTAGGATTGGCTGCCGCTGATCATGAGTCAATCGAGCAGAATCTAGAGGGGTTGAAAACATATGTTCTAGATATCTCTATCGATGAGATCTCGAGACGTTATCAAGGCCATACCGTGGGTTTATCTAGTTCTCTTAGTTGACTGCTCCATAGGGTAGCACGGGAAGTCATGTGTTATCATGAGCAAAATCCTTGATGCTATTTTGTATATGAAGCCATGTGCTTTACGTTTTTGATATTTTGGTCTTCGGACGAAAAAACACTTTTTGTAAAAACTTTTATCATTATATATACATGAGACTTCTACTGGATTACTTGATTTATATACAAAATGTGATTGGATTTATAAATGTCTCAAATGTTTGTCTAACATATAATTAGCTAATGCGTCTGTTAATGTATTTAGACATCTAGGAATGTGTTGATATTCAGTGTAATGAAAATGACGTTCCAAGAGGCGAATTCGTAAATATAGCCTTAATAAAGTAGAACTTCAGATAGCATAAACATTACTCAATTGTAGTACTACTAACTACGAATCAAGTTGTACAATAAGATGACGGATTCCAAGTGAAACATCATCGGTCAAAAATTCGATGACTGCACTGTACTCCATGATATTGTTAGTTGCACGACCGAGGCAAACACTGTGTAGACTGATTAATTCGTTCGTGGGTGCGTATATTTCCCAAGCAACATATGCTAGTTTCTGAGTACTATGACTAGCGCCATCAACGAAGCTAATGTAGGGTAGCGAAGACATCGACATTTGGAAACCAAGCACAATGCAAGGTAAGCAGTTGGGGTTCGAAACCGAATAACGAAAAATCACACGAAAAGTAGCACACAAGAGTATGATAAAATAAAAATACAAGCACTCATGCAAAGACATTCTAAGAATAATACTTCTTCAAGTAAGTACCATTTCTGGGTTCACTCAAAGGAATGCCATCATAATCCACTAACTCATAATCTCCCTTCTCCAACACTCATTTGACAATGTAAGGGCCTTGCCACATAGCCTCAAATTTTTCAGGCCCTAGTAAATCACGATCTTGTTCGTAGAGGAGAACTAGATCACCTTTAGAGAAAACACGTGGCTTGACATGCTTGTCGTATTGGGATTTGACATGTTTTTTCTGAGCTTCAATAACCAAGGTGGCATCACAATGGGTTTCATCTAATTGTGTTAGGTACAATAGACATTCCTCTTTAGCAGAGGTGTTTGGAAGAAGTTCAACGACTAGTTTCAAATATGGTATCTCACATTCAATCGACAAAACAAATTCAATACCATAAACTAATTGGAAAGGTGTGAACCCAATGGAAGACTTGACGGATGTCCAGTAAGCCCACAATGATGAAAACAACATCATGTGCCAACTTGTCTTATGCATTCATATCATCCGTCGAAGCATAGTAATGAGAAATTCTTTTATTGCTTCAACCTAGCCATTGGACTATGGGTAATAGGGGGTTGAGTTTTTATGCCAAAGACCCAACTTTTTAGTAAGATTGGACATCATGAAATTTCAAAAATGGCTACCGTGATCAGTAACGATAGCTTGTGGGATTCCAAATCGAGTGATGATATGATTGAATATGAATAGTGCTGCAGTTTTCCCGGTGTTATCGAATGTAGGCATCACCTCGGCCCATTTAGTGAAGTAATCCACAACTACAATGATGTATCCATGCTCCCTGGCCTAATGAGGGTTACATGTCATGAAGTCAATGCCCCATTTTTTGAAGGGACCAACAGAAACTACAAGGTGTAAAGGAGCGGGATGGGATATTATCTTGTTATTATATGTTTGACAAGCATGGCATTTCTGGACAGCAGTGATATAGTATTTAAACAAAGAAGGCCAGAAGTACCCTGCTTGTAACATATTTTGGGCAGTGGCATACCTAGACATATGACCACCACATGATCTAGAGTGGCAGTCATTCAAATCTTTCTTAGCCTCATCGTAGGTGAGACATCATCGAAAAATAGAGTCAACACCACGATGATAAAGAGTGTCACCGAGAATTATGTATTTACGGGCTTGATACCATATACGATGACAGTTTGTACTAGAAAGGTCAGGCTAGAAAGTTTGAGTTTGGAGATAAATGATAATATCTTCGTACCAAACGTCATTAGAACTAATAAGAAAAATGGATTCATCAGGTAAGGAATCCTCTGCCACATTTGCTGTCTCAGTTGTGGGAAGGTCACATATCAATTCGGAAAATACCAAATATTTCTTAAATTTAGCATGTTAGAACTCTAAGTCGAACTTTTGGAGAATCACTATCCATTTGGAGTACTTGCCCCCTAGCAATTAGCGTGTAAGGATATGCTGGATAGGGTTGCAATCGGAAATGACAGTGGTCTTACATAATAAGATATAATGACGAAAATGTTGGACAACTTGAACAACTTCCAAGGCCAGTTTCTCCAGATGTAGGTATTTGGCTTCGGTAGTCGTGAGACTTTGACTCAAATAATAAATTACATGTTCATCGTGCGAATCATATTCTTGGACTAAAACCATGGAAATGGTAGAGTCCGAAGCGACGAGGTAGAGGAAATAGTCTCGACTATAATGTTAATTTTTCAAAACCCCAACCCAGTATCAGTCTCGCTGATTTTTCAGTCAAATTTAAATGCCAAACTCAGTTTCAGCACTGTTTCAGCATATGTTATAGCCCTGTGTTTCAGCATATACTCACAACGGTGTTTCAGCATATGACTCAGCACTGTGTTTCAACATCTGTTACAGCACTGTGTTTCAGCATCTGTTACAACATTGTGTTTCAACATCTGTTACAGCACTGTGTTTCCACATCTGTTACAGCACTGTGTTTCAACATCTGTTACAGCACTGTGTTTCAACATCTGCTACAACACTGTGTTTCAACATCTACTACAACACTGTGTTTCAGGATCTGCTACAACACTGTGTTTCAGCATCTGCTACAACACTGTGTTTCAGCATCTGCTACAACACTGTGTTTCAGCATAGCGGTGTTTCAGCATATGACTCAGCACTGTGTTTCAACATATACTCACAGTGGTGTTTCAACATATGACTCAACACTGTGTTTCAACATATAAAAAACTTAACAAAAAATAAAATTTCAGAACTGAAACATGAGGATTTTGAACATCGTTTTCAACGCAGAAATAAAATATCAGCAATATGCAAAACTCAGAAAATATAGACACAAAGATATTCGGTCTAACTTCG